>MU184264.1:64800-88589 GCA_016904865.1 Pissodes strobi | reverse complement strand
TCTACATGGACAAATGTGTTAAAGCAGCAAATTAAATTTAATTGTTTGAATCAAAAACAGTGTGTCTGACGAGAAAATCGCAAGAGAACGTTTGTAGAATTGAGCAGGCTAATTGGAAAATATAATTATCTTTGTGGCAAGAACAGTGTGTCTGACGAGAAAAACGTAAGATAACATTTGTAGAATTGAGTAGGCTAATCGTGAAAAATATCCACATGGACAAATGTGTTAAGCCAGCAAATTAAATTTAATTATTTTAATCACGAGAAAACGCAAGAGAACGTCTTAAGAATTAAGCAAGCTAATCGGGAAAAATATCTACATTGACAAATATGTTAAAGCAGCAAATTTAATTCAATTGTTTTAATCAAAAGCAGTGTGCCTAACGAGAAAAAGGCAAGAGAATGTCTGTAGAATTAAGCAAGCAGATTGATGTGTTAAAGCAGCAAATTAAATTTAATTGTTTTTACCTAGAACAGTGTGTCTGACGTGAAAAACGCAATAGAGCATTTGCCGAATTATGCAAGCTAATCGGGAAAAATATATACATGGACAAATGTTAAAGCAGAAAACTAAATTTAATTGTTTTAATCAAGAACAGTATGTCTGGCGAGAAAAACTCAAAAGAACGTTTGTAAATTTGACCAGGCTAATCGTGAAAATATCCACATGGACAAATGTGTTAAAGCAGCAAATTAAATTAAATTGTTTCAATCAAGAACAGTGTGTCTGACATGAAAAACGCAATAGAGCATTTGTAGGATTACACAGGCCAATCGGGAAAAATATATCATGTGCAAATGTGTTAAAGCAGCAAATTAAATTTAATCGTTTTAATCAAGAACAGTGTGTCCGACGAGAAAAACGCAAGAATTAAGCAAGCTGATTGATGTATTAAGGCAGCAAATTTAATTTAATTGTTTCAATCAAGAACAAAAATTTTAATTCAATAGAGCTATTGTAGTAATTTCATTTTTTATTATTGTTGCTTCACTAATTAAAAGAGCACAAATTCCTTTTTCTTCATGACTTCCTGCGGCAATAGCTGGTCCAACCCTAGTATCCTCATTAGGTCATTCTTCAAGCTTAGCAATAGCTGGAGTGTATTTATTATTCCGATTTTGTGTCTGATAGAGAGAACGCAAGAGAACGTTTGTAGAATTAAGCAGGCCAATCGGGGAAAATATCTATATGTACAAATGGGTTAAAGCAGCAAATTAAATTATAGAATTAAGAACAGTGTGTCTGACGTGAAACACGCAATAGAGCATTTGTAGGATTACACAGGCCAATCGGGAAAAATATATCATGGGCAAAAAATGTGTTAAAGCAGCAAATTAAATTTAATCGTTTTAATCAAGAACAGTGCGCCCGACCAGAAAAACGCAAGAGAACGTCTGAAGAATTAAGCAAGCTAATCGGGAAGAATATTTACATTGACAAATATGTTAAAGAAGCAAATTAAATTTAATTGTTTTAATCAAAAACAGTGTGTTTGACAAGAAAAACGCAAGAATTAAGCAAGCTGATTGATGTGTTAAGGCAGCAAATTAAATTTTTTATTCTTGTTGCTTCACTAACTAAAAGAGCACAAATTCCTTTTTCTTCATGACTTCCTGCGGCAATAGCTGCTCCAACCCTAGTATCCTCATTAGTTCATTCTTCAACCTTAGTAACAGCTGGAGTTTATTTATTATTCCGATTTTGTTCCGATGAAAAGAACGCAATAGAATGTTTGTAGAATTAAGCAGGCTAATCGGGGAAAATATCTATATGTACAAATGTGTTAAAGCAGCAAATTAAATTAAATTATTTTAATCAAGAACAGTGTGTCTGACGTGAAAAACGTAATAGAGCATTTGTAGGATTATACAGGCCAATCGGGAAAAATATATCATGGGCAAATGTGTCAAAGCAGCAAATTATATTTAACCGTTTTAATCAAGAACAGTGTGCCCGACGAGAAAAACGCAAGAGAACGTCTGAAGAATTAAGCAAGCTAATCGGAAAGAATATCTACATTGACAAATATGTTAAAGCAGCAAATTAAATTTAATTGTTTTAATCAAAAATAGTGTGTCTGGTGAGAAAAACGCAAGAATTAAGCAAGCTGATTGATGTGTTAAGGTAGCAAATTAAATTTAATTGTTTCAATCAAGAACAAAAATTTTAATTTAATAGAGTTATTTCATTTTTTATTATTGTTGCTTCACTAACTAAAAGTGCACAAATTCCTTTTTCTTCATGACTTCCTGGGGCGACAGCTGCTCCAACCCCAGTATCCTCATTAGTTCATTCTTCAACCTTAGTAACAGCTGGAGTTTATTTATTATTCCGATTTTGTGTCCGATGAAAAGAACGCAAGAGAACGTTTGTAGAATTAAGCAGGCTAATCGGGGAATGTACAGGGTGGCTCGAATTCGTGTCTATGTATGGGGAACTCGAAAACCGTAAGAGATACAGTGTCGGTCAAATTAAGGCAAAATTGCGCATTTAGGTGCCTAACAATATGTCGTTTAGAAAGTTTTAAAATTCCGAGTATTTCCGAAGATATCCGGAAAAAACTGAAATTTTGAAAAATCGTTTTATTTTTTTTCCTGGGCTTATTTAAAAACGGATTTCAAATTGAATTGGTCTTTTGCATTGCCACTTTTTCTGCTCTATCCAATGACGCTATCCAGTATGAAATCCGACGTTTCGCCTTCAAGGGATCATCAGTAACTTTCTTTTTTTAAATACGAACTTTAATTTTTTTCATCGTTTTTCAGATGTTATTGGCGTTATTAATTTGATTATGTGTTTTTATTTTTATTATTTTTTAATTTTTATTATTATCTTTTTAATTATCTATTTTGCTTTGGCGTAATTTTAAACATTTTAAGGTAGGTACTTTTGAAATATTTATACTCTATAAAAGTATTTTATTTTGTTTTTTGTATTAAGTGGAAAATTGGAGCGTATTAAAAATAAAAAATAGTAAAATTATTTCTTACGAGAATATTAAATTAAATTATATAAAATCACGCCATGCAAAATATATAAAATAAAAATAATAAAAATAATAATAAAAAAACACATACTCATATTAATAACGCCAATACCATCTGAAAGATGATAAAAAAATTAATGTTCGTATTTAAAAAACGAAAGTTGATGATGATCCCTTGAAGACGAAACGTCGGATTTCAAACTGGATATCATCATTGGATAGAGCGGAAAAAGCGGCAATGGAAAAGTGCAATTAGATTTGAAATCCGTTTTTAAATAAGCCCAGGAAAAAATAAAACGATTTTGCAAAATTTCGGTTTTTTCCGGATATCTCCGTAAATACTCGGAATTTTAAAACTTTCTAAACGGCGTATTGTTAGGCACCTAAATGCGCAAGTTTGCCTTAAATTGACCGACACTGTATCTCTTACGGTTTTCGAGTTCCCCATACATAGACACGAATTCGAGCCACCCTGTACAAATGTGTTAAAGCAGCAAATTAAATTTAATTGTTTTGATCAAGAACACTGTGTCTGACAAAAAAACGCAAGGGAACTTTTGTAGAATTGACCAGGCTAATCTGCAAAAAATCTACGTGGACAAATGTGAGAAAGCAGCAAATTAAATCTAATTGATGTAATCATGGACAGTGTGTCTCACGAGAAAAATGCAAGAGAACGTTTATGTAATTGGCCAGGCTAATCGGAAAAAATATCTACAGACAAATGTATTAAGGCAGCAAATTAAATTTAATTGTTTGAATCAAGAACAGTGTGTCTGAGGAGAAAACACAAGTTAACATTTATAGAACTGATCAGGTTAATCAGGAAAATATCTACAAGGACAAATTAATTAAAGTAGAAAATTAAGTTTAATCGTTTTAATCAAGAACAGTGTGTCTGACGAGAAAAACGCAAGAGAACATTTGTAGAATTAACCAGGCTAATCGGGAAAATTATCTTCATAGATAAATCTGTTAAAGCAACAAATGGAATGTAATTGTTTTAATCAAAAACAGTGTGTCTGAGGAGAAAAACATAAGAGAACGTTTGTAGAAGTGACCAGGCTAATTGGGGAAAAATTCTACATCGACAAATATGTTAAAGCAGCAAATTAAATTTAATTGTTTTAATCAAGAACAGTGTATCTGACTAGAAAAACGCAAGATAACGTTTGTACATAAGAAATATGAATGCAGCAAATTAATATTTTAATTGCTTTAATCAAGAACAGTGTGTTTGATTGGAATAACGCAAGAGAATTAAGCAGGCAAATCGGGAAAAATATCTATATGAGCAAATGTGTTAGAATTGAACAGGCTAATCTGGAAAAATATTGACATAGACAAATGTATTAAAGCAGAAAATTAAATTTAGTTCTATTAATCAAGAACAGTGTGTCTGGCGGGAAAAACGCAAGAGAGCGTTTGTAGAATTGAGCGGGCTAATCGGGAAAAAAATATACATGAACAAAGGCGTTTAAGCAGCAAATTAAGTTTAATTGTTTTAATCAAGAACAGTGTGTCTGACGAGCAAAATGCAAGAGGATGTTTGTAGAATTGACCAGGCTAATCGTGAAAAATATCCACATGAACAAGTGTGTTAAAGCAGCAAATTAAATGTAATTGTTTTAATAAAGAGCTGTGTGCCTGACGAGCAAAACGCAAGAGAACGTTTGTAGAATTGAGCAGGCTAATCGGAAAAAAAATATATACATGAACAAAGGTGTTTAAGCAGCAAATTAAATTTTATTGTTTTAATAAGAACAGTGCGTCTGACGAGCAAAACGCAAGAGAACGTTTGCATAATTGAGCAGGCTAATCGGGAAAAATATATACACGAACAAAGGTGTTTAAGCAGCAAATTAAATTTAATTGCTGTAATCAAAAACAGTTCGTCGGACGAAAAAACGCAAGGGAAAATTTGTAGAATTAACCAGGCTAATTGAGAAAATTACTCACATGGGTAAATGTCAGTGGCGTTTAATTTTTTTTAATAAAAAATATCAATAGATATGTTTGCAGGGGCTCCATGCTATAGAATAATTTCTAACTAAAATGTATTAAAAAATGACGATAAAAAATATTTCATGAAGTTATCTGAGGAATCACATGCTCATAAATTAGAACGTTATTATGAAACACCCTGTATAGCATTCGTTTCTGATGACAATAATACTCTTTCCATTGATTATATTTTTCATTTTTGAAAATTGTAGAATAATAGATTAGAGATAAAAGACTTCAAATACTACAAATCCGGAAATTCACGATCTTCGAATGGGTTGCCGAATTATGACGAACCACAATCCACTTATTTAATCGCAGGTGGGAAGCTGCATCCGTGCGTATCATGAACTGTGTTCAAAATTACGTCATATGACGGGACTAGTTCGTGCGTTTAAATTCAAGTACTTCGTCGTGAAAATTCATTTGTGTTAAATGGGCAAAGTTGAAGGATAATTTAACTAAATAAAATAATAAAATAAAAATAAATTGGCTTTAATAGTTGTTTTCCAGATTAGGCCAGGAACTTATCAGTACCTCCTTGTATTGCAGGCTATGAATATTTGTTTATTAAAAATTAGTCACGAGGGATAAAACTTTTATGCATAATGAATGTGTGACGACCGGTGGGCGAGTATAGCCCATGGGTAGATTTACGGGGACAGTCTGACCCAGGTATGGACTATTAGTAACACTATTCTCACTATTAAAAAATATTTTAAAATTGTCCACATAAAGGAAGAAAATGAAACACCCAAACAAAAAAACCTTTGTGAAGGCAATAGGTTCATAGTTAAATTGTTAAGCAACTACTATGGATATTAGTTTTCAATTAGTTAAGTCAATATGTTTTAAAATCACTTTTATGAAATTACTTACCTAAGAGAGCCAGTCATAATAAACTGCAGGAATTTTTCATTGTATCTTTTTAATTCACACATTATCAATAACCAGTAAATAATATTATCTTAAAACAAATGTATCTAATATTGTTATACTCAACCCACAACGTCGTATAATACACAAACGTTCACCAAAATTAAAGCGGAACTATTTCAAATTGTTTAAAAGTTCAATCTACGAACCTAGATATGAATTTTATATTTAGCCATGTGTATTTTTATGTATACGGCACGGCTCCTATAAACGGCAGTGACTACGTTTACATGAGACTAATGAGAAAGATCTGTTCAAGTTTCGAAATACCAGTCCTTTTTTGAACGTTCTTAAAATTACGCTAGAGGGGGTTATTAGATTATATGCATCTATGATGTTTTTTTTTTATTTATATCCTAGAACAGTGTACATTGAGTAACTGTAAAAGCAACTAGGCTTAAAGGTTGCAAGCAAATCTAATACATGTAAAAAGACAATGATGAGCACAAATTTAGTAACGAAGACCGCAGGGTCGATGCCAGAAGGCAAATTTAAGGAAAATATATATTTACTAAGGCGTATTTCACCTTAGCAAATGGGTTAAAGTAAGGGCATAAAATAGCCTCCAAATAAATAAATAAATAAATAAATTGTCAGTTCTACTATAGAACTAGATATCTGCGCCAGTACCATAGTTTGAGCTTTGAAAAAAATTATTAAGTAACTTTTCTAATTTTTCCATTCATTTTGACACAGTACTGACACATGTGGCAGGGAACTTTTAAAAATAAATCCTTGTAATAATAATAAAATATGGATCAGACCACCTTAATTGACACTCTCAATAATTTTTTTACGTTCCGAATAATAGCAAAGTCCAAAAAGAAATAAGATCGTTTCACTTCGTGTCGCTGGTACGCGCGGCGCGGCCTTTGTGTATGTATGGAGGAGAGATGGGTAGGTGTGCGTAAGAGGGAGGGAGATGCGAGAGGCAAGTGTGGAGGGACGCTCCTGTGCACAAGCGACTGTGCGGGGTTTTCCGTAAGGGCAGAAAGGAGAGGCTCAGAAATCAAAAGCATTGCATTCGAAGCGATGTAAGTATTATTACTGTTATAATGACCAGAATGATGTGAAATTCTTATCTAAAAATACAATTATGTAAATACTCGGGTAGTAATTTTATAGAGATTTAATTAATCTGCGTCCACATTGCATGGGCATTTACACCTGTCACATTTTTACAGTTGCAGTTGTCCCGTGCAATCGTGAAGAGGTGGACACGAGAATATTCATGCATTGCGCTCATGCCATGCACAGGGCTGCAAACAGCCTTGCCAGGGCTTCTGATATGGACGTTATTGCACTGGCTACTACCCCAATTGCCCGACCTGAAGGAATAGTGGGTACATCGTCCTATGAGCAGGAACAAGTTTATCGTCCACGAGATATGCAAAGTTTTAGATGAATTTAATTTTTCTATATTTTTAAGTGCCGGAAGTTTCTAACCAATTCACCATTCGTTTTCCAAAACCAGCAAAATCACTCGCAACTCCCGCGGGGTCCGACCCCGTGGACGCATTCTATGGCATAGGGAAGAAGCCATAATCCGTCCATGGTTTGGTGGATCTGGCAGATGGCAATACAAACCTTCCACACCTCGAGCAGCAGAAGTTGGTCATAGCCATGCCGTATCTAATCACTTATTTTTAAATCCTTTAACTCTAGTTATGGTTCTATAAATCAATGCTGGCGGGATCTATTATCGGCTTCAAATCTTTCCCTAGAATGCATCCCGCTTACTGAAGACGCTCTCCATCTCCACTGTCTCACGGCCTCTCTACACTCTACAGTCACACATTTGGCGTCAACGATTCTTCCCCATCCAGACCACTCGATTCCCCAGTAACTGGGACTGGAAAAAGGAACGCCTGGATTCCAATTTGGAGGACAAAACAAAAATCGTCTGAATCGTCCAAACTACTTGATAAGTGTATTTGCAAAGTTGCATCCAAGGGCAACTGCAGCTGTAAAAATATAGGATCTTGTGACCTATGTAAATGTCCATGCAATGTGGACGCAGATTAGATAAATCACTATATAATTATTATCAGAGTATTTGCACGTTCTAGCAAAAGAGTTTAATTTGTATTCTTTTGGTTCCAATTAAACATTTTAAACATTCCAGTGAAATGTTTCGTGTTATCATAAACTTTGTGATAAAGCGTGATAAAATTGTAATCTTAGATGAGAGTTTCGTAAAATTCTGGTCATTATAACAAAAATAATACTTACATTAGAAGAAGTTACTGCTTTCGTATTATTAACAATATATTTTTTTTGAGAATTCTCTAACTTTTAGAACTTATTATTTGTATAGGTAATGGTATTTTTTAGTGAAAATTTTAGTGACATGTGTTTTCGACGTAAAATATTCATAGTAAAATTTTCCTTATTTTAGGGAAAAATCGTGGCTAGCAGCGTTATAACCCAACTTATGGTCATGTTAACCGGGCTCGGTCCTCCTAACCCCAGTAAAGGGTTCACCTAACCCCAATAAAGTGTTCGTTTTTTTTTCAGACAAAATCCACATCAAATCGTTCATATTCCGGAGAAAATTTAAAAATAGCAGTACAGGAAGTTGGCGAAATTAATATGAACATTAGAACAGCTGTTCGAAAACTTTGTGAACATATTCTCAAATCCAGCTATTTAATTCGTATTATATTATTCTACGCCACTGTGTATCACATTCCAAGAATGCCCTTAAAGCATTCTCGGCGACATTTTTAGCGCCATCTCTTGTCCCAACGTTTATCCATCTGCATCAGTTTACCTAGATAGCTAAAAGCAGAACGGCTTCGAACAATACGGTCCACGTATTTCGAACCACCAGTCAGGGTCAGCTATAAGCAAAACGCATCCGGCCAATCAGAGCTGCTTAGAGCGACTGTCGGAAACAGTCAATCTGAGGAATTTTTAAATTTTAGGGTCTCTAAAATTACGATCTATAATAATCGAATTTTATAAAAAACTAGTCAGCAGATTTCGCCCAGGTTTGTGCTAAAATTCATAATTCTTATTTAGACAACCTGTGATGTTAAGTTTTGTATAACTTCTTTGTATTTACAATATTTGCTCTCTACGGAAGGGATATATCAGTAGTGGGGATAAGGTCACGCGCCAAGGGAAAGGGGACCCGTCCTCACCGTCTCGAAAAGACTTGTTCGCCGACTCGCTCCCAAGTAAGTCCCGATAGTTCGCACTCCCCGTGGCCCTCGGCCAGGGAAGATTTGTTTCCTGACTCTCTCACAAGTAAGTCGCTATAGTAACCGTTCCCTGTGGCACTCGGCAATGTAGGTAAACTCACTTGTTCACAGTCACTCTCTCTCAAAAGCCGAAAAATAAATGGTGTTTTTGGCACTCAGCTCTGCTTTATTATAATATAAAGTTTCCCATAAGTGCTATTTCCATTTCACGGAGTGTAGCCTATGCGTTTCCAAGATAGCATGTTTTATAATCCATTTTGTCGCGTGCATTAAAACCTCATTTCTACAAAAGCATCCCGGTTATGCTCTGTTCCTAAATTGAAGTTTCTCTTACACACTCATACATTATGAAATTTTCCTGTGCAAATTACTCTGCAAGGTGAAATAAAGCCGCGACGCCATTGCGCTACCAGCAGAAATTATTTATGCATATTACTGCCTATTCTCAATTCACTCCAACTTGAGTCATTCTTATTTGCAACAAGTTGAAGTACATTGTATATAGAAGCTAAGGGGAGAGTTATTAAGTATTTTTAAGTGACTTTCTCTGTGTTTGAATAAACTGCTTAACGATTGAACGTTGCCCGTCAATAGGTGAATATATTGTACATAGTAGCTTAATGTGGACATTGAGGTATTATTTATCCTTTTTTATTACTTGAATATTACTATATTTCATCTCAGCTTCATCTCGGTTAATGAAGCTCACACTGAGTGGTTCCGTAGGAACTTTAACAAACATTTAATTGTGTTTAGCTGCCAGTTGGTGTTTATAACCGTTGACTTTGTTAGGAATATAATTGTTTATGCACTTCTTTAGTTTTTATAAGTATTGTTATTCAGCTATTGTGTGAAGTCGATACCTAGCACCAACAGAAATTGTCTGTATTCTAGCACCGTGAGAATAAGATACTTTAAATGTTTATATTTATTTAATTATGAGCTTTAAGTTGTTTTCCAGTAAAATAATATATTAAAATATTCATATAATGTTAAAGGTTTTTGTTTTATTTTTTTTACCAGCCTTTGTCTATATAACGTGGCAATTTTTTTTTGAGAATCTGAAAGCAGTTCTGAATGTCAATAAGTTGGAACCTAATGACATCCATAATTTGCATGAAATAGGTTTTTGTTATCGCTTATTTTGAAATATACTTTATTAAATATAAAATTTGTTTTAGGTTGTCTTACTGTTCACAAGCCTCCTAAAGCGAAAGGTGCCTGGCAAGTGGGGTAAGCTACTTCGGTAGAATGGGGTACCTTATATAATTTTCCCCAGAAGAAGCATATGTTAAAAAATGTCCCTGTGGGGAGGAAGTGGAATGCAGCACCATCAAGCTGGATGCATGGAAAACTATTTAAAGATAATCACGAACATGTTGTTAGATGTGAACGACCAAGCCCAGTAAAACCAGAATTGATTCTTTTCGAAAATCATGAAAGCCGTCTAAGCATAAACGCTTTAGTTTATGCAAAGAAATACGGCATAACTTTATTAACGTTTCTCCCGCATGGCAGTTATGCGTTACAGCCTTTAGATATTTCAATATTTGGACCCTTCGAAAAATATTATTATGGTACAACAGATGGATGACTAGTAGCCCTGGAATAACTATTTACGATATTGTGGAACTTGTAGGTGATGCTTTTCCAAAAGCGTTTGCGGTCCATAATATAAAAGGCGGTTTTGCGAAACCTGCAATCTATCCTTTTGTTACCGATCCAGTTCTAAATGATGAAGCGTTGAATGATGGAGCCTTAAATAATGGAGCCTTGAATGATGGCTCCTTAATTTTTGTATGGCAGTAGACATACTAAAGAGAGATTCTATTCCACTCAATAAGCGGTGTGTGTGCAAAAATGTTGATTGACACCGTTCTTAAATAGTTGTAGGTTGTAACTAGGGGGAAACAGATGTCCTGGGAGTGAGTTCCACAATGATAAAATGTGCCAGACAAAGGAGTTCTTGTAAAGCGACAGTCTAGGTGCTTCCAGTTGTATGACGAACGTGTGCGCTCTAGCGGCCTGTCGTGACTATCTGACAGGCGCTGCTGGGGGCGAGATGATGCTGGCTAAATACTGGAAAAATCTGCCGTGAAAATATCTATAAAACTGGAAAATCTCGGCCACATGTCTGCGGTGTTCCAGATTATCCAGATCTCGAGTCAAATCCGAGTCACCTACGAGACACACAGCTCTCTTCTGGATGGAGTCCAGCAGCTTTAGGGTGTTCTTATGTGCGGCACCCCAGATGTGTGACCAATACTCTAAGCACGATTTTATTTGCGCTTTGTAGAGCAAGAGTAGCTGCTGCGGTGTATATGGTTTTTTGTTGCGATATAGCGTGTCAAGCTTCTGCGAAGCTGATTTTGCCATATTAGCAACGTGGTCATGCCAGGACATATTGCTGTTGATCGAGACACTCAGTAGTCCAATTGACGAGAATGAAGGAATGGTCTATCCTGCTATAATGATGTCAGGTCACGCCGTATTGGCTTTCTTGGTAAACGTAGCTGCCTCGGATTTGCAGCATTAAATTGGACCAAATTCCTGTCGCCCCAAATTCGAACTTTCTCCAGATCTTGATTAACTATTATAATCTGCTCTTGTCTGCGATGATAAGTCCCAGTCGCTGGTAAAGGTTTTTCTGATCTAAATTGGGAGACAAGGGTACGGTATCCTGCAAAACTCTAATCAGGATTTTTTGTTTCGGTTAGCAGGTCATTAATATAGATGAGAAACAGAGTTGGTGACAGTATTGCGCCCTCAGGTACTCCCGCATTTATGGCGAATGTGTTCATCAATTGCAATGTGCAGAGATTGGTTTTTGAGGAAATTGTCAAACCAGGTGCAGAGAGACGCTGGCAGTCCGAAGGACGGTAGTTTGTTGAGCAATCCGTCACGCCAAACTCTGTTGAGTGCCTTCGAAATATCTAACGTAATCGCTCGAGATTCTCCGTAGTTCTCAATTGCTCTATTCCATACATGAGTAACATAGGCCAATATATCTCATGTCGATCTCTGTTTGCGGAAGCCGTATTGGTTATCGCTAATTATTCTGTTGGTCTCAAGGTCCTTGAGTAATATAGTTGCTGATTGACTACACGTTTCAATGACTTTAGGAGATTATTGGAAGAAAGGCAATGGTACGATAGTTTGATGGCGTGATTTTCTTGCCTTTTTTTGGTACAGGTTGCACTGGAGCGACTTTCCAAGAAGATGGGTAAATACCCTTTCGGTGAGACAGAGAAAAAGTCTGGAAAGAATGGGTGTTAGTTCGTTGGCGCAGTTGTTTAATACGATTACAGGTATTTCATCTAGTTCTGATGCCTTTTGCGTTCTAGCTCATTGAGGATTTTACGAATATCACGTTGGTGAAACTTAACTTCTGCCATGGTAGTGTTGATATTGGATATGGTGGGGAAATCCTTGCTTTGGGGGACGTTTAAGGTAGAGTGAGACGAAAACATTTTGGCAAGCATATTTGCTTTTTCCCTAGTTGTAGTCGCCGTGACGCCGCTTTCGTCCGTCAAAGGTCTGAAACACGTTTTTGTAAAGCCATTACTCGACCAGAAATTCCTGGAGCCACTGGGACATTGCAAAAGTTTATTGCTGGTTCTTTGATTGGGTTTGTCCTTAGTTTCGTCAATGACATTGCATTCGTGTCTCGCTTCCGTAAAATAATTGCGACTATCTGCGATCTGATTTTCTGCCAGTAGGTACTTGTAGGCTTGCTGTTTCCTACATATGGCTCTTTCGCATCTTCTGTCAAATCAGGGCTTTCCTTTTGACGGTAACTTTATGGAATTTGGGAGTCATTCCAATGATGGAACCTTAAATGATGGAGCCTTGAATGACGGACCCTTAAATAATGGGCCTTTAAATGATGAAACCTTAAATGATTGAGCGATTAATGTGTCCGGAAGAATTTGTCAGGTAAATACCTTGTGAAGCCCAGATATTGAAGTAGCAGTTGAGCAAGACCATTATAACATGATGGAAAAGTTCGCAAGTGTAGTAGCCAGAAGAATTAGCCTTATTTCTATATTAAGAAATGCTATCAGAACAGCTGGATTACTTCGCAGTATAGAAAAACATATTTTGCGACCATTTTTATCAGGACCTCCTCATCAATAAAAACCTGCGCCAACCATTTCTGAAACTATGCCTGATGCCACTAAAAAATTAAAGCGCCATAAGTAAAATAATTATTAATTATGTTCACTTTCAATTATAGTGGTTTAATTGGATAAACGTAGTCAGTGCCTACATTGTCAACGGTTACCTTGAGTGAACAAATATAAAAATTTCATTTTATCATTGTTCTTCACATGTAGTTAAGGAAGGAAGTGCCTAATACGAATGTTGCTCGCTTAATTGCTGCTTAACAACTTTCAAGTGCATGCTTATTGATATAATTAATTAAAGAAAAATATATTATTTTAAGTACCTACTTCTAATAATAAATAATAATTTGCTTTAAATAGAAGATTAGCTTCATGCCTAGAGGCTTTGCATATTTCGAAATATACAGGGAGGTCCATTTTCAAAATTTAAAATCAAATTCTGGAGGACAATTTTATTGTATTTTCAACACGTCAACTTCGACTCCCATGCAGGGGTGATAGTAACCGCAAAATTTTTAATGAGGAGTGTCCAGTTAAAGGTGTTTTACCATGATTATCGTTTCCAAGTTTGAAGTCGCTGCTCTTTTTTCGGTTGTAGGAAAATGATTTTAGTTAATAATTAGTTAATCACAAGAGCTGCAGCATTGATAATGAGGGTCTGAAGACTTTTAAGAGTGATATATCACTGAATCGTTTTAGGCGGGATGAGTTTCATCCCTAAAATTGGAAAAGGTGCATTTCTTCATTTTAATTTTTTTAAATTGGTTCAAGGTAAACTTGGTCCAACTTATTTGACAAGAAGTTTGATAAGTGCTTGTTTGATAAGTACAAAATTACTAAGAAAAACAAAAAAAATGAGAAGAAGCATTGCTTAAATGTCAATCTGATGAGACTAGAGTTTAATTAGCTCCTTTACAATTCGAACTCTCAGACTTTACGGCCACAAAGTATTCGATGAGGAAAAGAAATATGGCACGACCCTTCTCCCCAATTCGAATTTCTGGGATTCTCCCGTTCGTAGATCAAAAATAGAAGAAACATTTCTCCCCCTCGACTCAAAAATTGACGGGTCCGAAAGTCAAGATTTTTGTTTTAAACATTGAAAATCGAGGTGCAAAGCTTCCGTTGAGCCACCCTTCTTCTTTTCGCAAATAAACTACTCAAGCGATTTTAATAATTTGTAGCGTATGATACAATGAACGGTTTTCATGCACCTACTATTTTAACAAATGTCACAGACCGACGGCACCAAAATCAAAATTAAGGGACTCAGAATCTTGGTTCTCTCTTAGTCTTGAGAGCTAAACAATATTTCTAATTCTTTTAGATTTTGTTTTTCTGTATGTTCGGCACCCACACAAAAGGGAACCCTATACCACTCAAAGAGCGGTGCGTGTGCGGAGAAGATGGTGGACGTTGGACTTGAAGCGCTGTAGGTTGTAATTTTCGGAGGAGTCTCGCAACAGCGACGTCCTAGGTGTTCGGAACTGAATCGTATATTGATGAGCAGTTTGTGTGTGATGGGTGTTTCTGTTTGGCAGAACTCTAGGCAGAATCATAAGTGCCAGCTCGTTCGAACACCTTCCGTAGTAGTATTGATAGCAAAGAAGTAGCTTCTCCACTTTTCTTCGATGTTCGAGGCTATCAAGATCTCTAGTCAACTCTGCGTTATCCACAAGACGAAATGTTCTCCTCTGTATGAAATTTAATATCTTGAGCAAGTGTTTAGGTGCCGAGTTCCACACATGGGACAGTGTTCCAGAGATGGTCTTATCTGGGCCATATAGAGCAGTAAGAGCTACAAATTTTTGCTCTATAGAGTGCTCCTAGCTATTGTGCTGCTGCCTTGGCGCTTTGGTGACGTGATTACTCCAAGACATGTTGTTTTCTACGTTGATGCCCAGCAAGCTTATGGGTGAGGCCAGAGTCAGTGTCTGTCCTTTTATTGATAAGTTAGGTCCTGCGGTGTTTACTTTTTTGAGAAGACATCTAATTGAGTCTTTTCTGCGTTAAACTGGGCATTGTTTCCTCACCCCATTCCACGATGGCGTTCATATCCTCACTGATAGCAATAATCTGATTTTCTCGCTCGCGTTGGAAACGAGCAGAGATCATTGGATCGCGACAAGAATGATGATATAAGAGTGCTATCGTCCGCAAAACAGTATATATAATTGTTTGTCCTGTCTAAGATATCGTTGATATAGAGCAGACACAGTGTAAGAGATAATATACACCATTGAGGATCTCCGTCATTGATTGTAATTTCCTCCGAGAGATGTCCATCAATACCAGCTCAGGTGTTTCGATCCCTTAAGAAATTGGAACGCCATAGTGGAGTCCGTATGCTGTCAATTTGCTTAGCACTCCGTTATGTCACATCCCATCAAATGCTGATTTCAAGATTTCAAGTAGATTCAAATAGAAATAAATCCGGATACCGGATTTGCTCACTTGAGTGAAATGAGTTCTTTTCTACACACTGTATTAAAAATTGGGAAGTGTTAAATATTAACTGCATTGAGACATAATTCAGGATTAAATCTTTTAATATATTTCCCCGAACTATTATTAATATTAAATAGCATCTATCGACATTTTCTTGTTGATATCGATATTCAGTATTTAATTTCCAATATCGATCAACCAAGTTTTACCAAAATAAAAATCAGTTTTATCAAGATATGTTAAAGTGATAAAAAAATACGAGATGTCCAGTATATGTAATATACTCACCCATCTTTGTTGGAAGGTTTGTCATGTTGGGGTAGGGAATGCTGTGGTGGGGGCATCGAATAACACGCTCCCGGCGAGTATCCTCCAGGAGGCACCGCATATCCACCTGTCGTGACTGCTCCAGGGTATCCGCCAGGACCACATGGATAGCCAGCAGGCGTAGGGTACGGAGCTGAATAAGGATTAGAAGCGTAGTCAGAGGCAACGGTTGTCATACTGTATCCTGGATGCGGACTCATTGAACCATATGCTAGAATGTTGCATGCCACTTACAGTATTAAATTAAAATGCAGTCTGTGACAACAGATTTAAATGTTGATGATACGCAATTTGCATTAAATACCTCCAATTACAATATTTTGTTATATTTACCTGCAGGATCCCTGCTGTATGCGTCCATATAATGAGAGCCACCACTGTCTGGTGTTGACTCCCTGCTATAACCAGAACCTGGAGCTGGTGCTAAGACTCCTGGGGGTCCTGCACTAGCACCAAAAGGTCGGACGCTGCCAAACAGATATGCCATTAATACAAAATAGGATATTTTTGTTTTAAATATTGATATTTAATTGATTTGATTAATTGATATTCTAATATTCATATGAAAAATAACTATAGTAAGCAGATAATATTAACTAACCCAAATTGAGAACGTGGTAAAAGAGCTAATCTACAATTGAAATTAATCGCTTAGTGATTGTTCCGGTTCCAGAGTGATGCCGCCTCTCTTCCACCTAATTGAAAAATTGAATTGAACTAACCGAAACTAATAAAAAAGACATAATAAAGATGTTTGTGTGAATACCATATTTAACAACATATAGTTAAAACAGGTATAGTGGAGAAGAGGAAGCAACAACTCGTGTTTGTTTTTCATGGATTTATAGTAACTGGATAGGAAATTAAAAAATATCCAAGAAGTTGCGGCACTAAAATAGATCTTCGTGTTAAATATGACAAGATTTTTCTAGATAGTAGGAACTAGAGTGCATCCATTATACAAATTAATTAAAACCATGTTAGTAGCCACTGAAAAATAAGAAAAAAAAACTATTATCTGCAACAAATAACTAAAATTCCCTTTATTCGAGACATCTTAAAAAATATATCGATGCTCTCTAAATCAATCCACCCTAAATCGTTTTCCAGCGAGTTATAAAGCTTTCCTAATAAAATATTCAAGCCGCCGTTAAAACGGTTCACGGTCTGTTGATGAAACTTTGTTTTCACTACAAATAATAACAAAAATATGTAATTTTGTGGATGCAAGCTTTAAATAAATTAGATTTCCGAACGAGGGGAAATGTATTTTTAATCGGCAGATTAGGTACTTTGCGGATATAGCAACTGTTAAAACTTTGGAAAAGGCAACCGTTTCCGGCATCGGGAGAATTAGAAATACCCATAGAGATTAGCCAATAAATTTGCCATATCATATAATTAGACTGAATGTCAAGAGACACTAAATTTCCTTAATCAATATGCGAACTGAAGATTAAAAACAAGAGACGTGGATGATTTTTCCGATAGATAATTCAAGTATTGAAGGAGTAGATGCTCGTCAAGATTTGAAGACCAATGGGGACATATTTCTAGAACAAAGCGACTTAAAAATTTACTTAGAGATGACGAAGACAATATAGTCTGGGTGGATGGTTATTTCCTGGGTATGTTTTTGTATGTCATGAAATAGGTTTATTTTTAAATAATAATATGGAGTGCTTCTTTAGTGCTTTCAATAGTTAAATGGGGTGGCTAAAAGCTTCCAAAGTTTACAAGCAACTTTAAGCTTTCAAAATATAGAGCAATACAAACCGAAGAAAAACGGCTGAACGGCTTAGCAGATTTAAATTTACTTTTCCTACTGCCGTAAAACGCCAGTTAGTTAAGCATCTTAAATTATTAGAGTTAAGACTTTTTGGATTGACAAGGAACGAGGCTCTAGAATTAGCATAGCAGTGAGTGAGTGAGATTTTGGCTCTACCTTAAATATAATAAAACAGTAGCAGGATAGGATTGCTTGCGAGAGTTTAGGAAGAGAAATCTAGCCAGTAAGGGTACAAGCGTTTAGCAAACTTTAAGCCCCATATTTTGTTGTGATTCTAGAAAATATTACAGAGCAGGAAAATATAGACACGATGAAAATATTGAAGAATCAGCACTTTTTTCTGTGCCACGTCCTCAAAAGGTACTTGCCGCCAACTCTATGTATCCTCGTAAAAATATAAAAAAGGAGATGTTGGATCATGCCTCACCTACACCTACGAATTTGGATAGATGATGTGGATAGTCGTTTTGCAGTGATTGCTACCCTTTCAAAAATATGTTGTGTCCCCTACTGAAAAGGTTCTTTAATGCTGGCTGGATATAAAAGTACGTCGATGCTCTTATTTAAGCAAAAAACACAACATTGTTCTTCTATGCATCCAATGTATCCACTGGATGTCTTCTTCTTTGGTTAAGTTGGCGCATTTTTCAATGATATATATGGCAAAGTTGCAACTACTTAAAATGCTTTTCACGGTTTTAGTAAAATTGGAATATTTTTATTAATGCTACCATGTTTTCAGATTCTATGTATCAGGCATCAGAAATTACAAATATTCTTATTGATAATAATTTTTATCCCCGATCTGATAGCAATTCTCAACGGATAATAATTCTCAACCTGAATCTAATAACAATCAACCGGTAACATGCAGAGAAAATATTCCTACATTAATACTTCGATAGGAAAACGGGCCCTCAATTGATGAAACTAAAGTGGCACTTAGGATCACTTTCAATATCAAATGAATATTCTTAAACCTTGCAAGTATAGTACCCATTTTCCCTCTGCCTTACCGAAAAGAGATTTACCCATCTTCTTGGAAAGTCACTCGAGCGCTACTTGTTCAAAAAAAGGCAATAAAACCACGCCCTCAAGTGTAGTCAATCAGCAACTACTCAAGTACATGTAGACCAACAGAGTCAAGACAAGACACCAACTCTCAAGAAATGGTCAAGACAAGTTTTTTTTATATCTTGAAAATATTTCAAGACAAGACAAAAAATTGCTTTCCAAGACAAGATTTCTTGTCTTGACGATCACTACTCGTATATCATTATTACTAACCTGTGTGATAGTCTGCTGACGCTCAGATCCAAAGTTTGCCCTTGGGGACTTGGGACTTGAGGGCTGGCAGACAAATGAGGACTTGCTGCCGCTTGGGGACTACCTCCCACTCTTTGACCACCGTAGTGGGGAGATCCATATGCAACCTGAAAATAAGATAAGTAGACGTGTATGTAGCCAAAACAGTACCAAAAAGTCACTTTCGGCCGCCTGTATCTACGAAACATATATGTATATTATATGTATATATTAAGTTGTCGTCTTCTCTTTAGGCAAACTCCTGTATACTTTTTCAAAAAATATCAATGACTAAATAATTCAAAAATGGGCACCAATAGTAACATTAACATTCATCAAGATTTCGTCCACGTGACCGCGGTGTTGCCACCTGTTTGCTTCGCCCAATTACCATATCGCACATAGTTACCGCAGACCTTTATTTATTCACCCAAAATGACCACATTTACGTCGTTTTAAGTAAGTTATAGCTCACACCTGACCAGAGGGTTAATTTGTCCGGTTTATTCATGAGAGTGCAACCCTCTTATTTACTTTATGGTGCGATTTTATTTGTTTTTAGTCGGTTGTAGCCTTATTAATTTTAAAACCTTAAGGGCTACTAATTTGGACTTCGATTAGGTACTTTTATAGCTCGTTAAATAAACCAGTGCTGTGAATGTATCAATGCCAGCATGTAATTAGCAGATGTATGGTATTGAAAACATTGGCTAGTTTAGCAGTGATTAATCGGAGTTCAAAGTAGTGGCTCTTAATGTATGTAAGCGCGTACAGGGTCATTTTTTATATTTTCCTACCCCCCTTAACTTTTTTGTGCCACTGTTTAGAAAAAAGATGTAAATATAAAAGTTGTAGTGCTGGAGTAGTGGTTCTCAGAAAACATTTGTTTGTCTATACAGGGTGTTGTAAAAAGTGCGAAAAACCAAAAATATATATTTTTTAAATGGGACACCCTGTATATTTCTCCTCAGGACGAAAGATCGTTATTCTCCGATTACAAAAATATCTAATTTGTCTACATTTGCTTAAGCAATTTCCAAATAATAGGCGGGGAATCGTCCACTGGCCACCGAATAGCCCAGATCTAACGCCCTTAGATGCGTTTTTGTGGGAATATTTAAAAACAAAGTTTATGCCCAGAGAAGTGCCATTATTGAAGAGCTCAGGGTGAGAATTGTATACTATATAAACGACCTTAACCAGAACAATCCAATTTTTATTACCCATGCAACAAATAAATTAGAAAGCGACTTCCGAGATTGTATCAATAGTGGGCAATATTCAACAATAATTGAAATACTGAAGTTTTTATTATCAAACATGTTAAGATACGAATTTATATATAATAATAAAACATTATTAAAACAATGATTTATTTTATTTAAATCAACTTTTAAAGTTAAATAGCTCAGAAATGGCTTAAGCAAATGTAGACAAGTTATATATTTTTGTAATCGGAGAATAAAGATCTTTCGTCCTGAGGAGAAATATACAGGGTGTTCCATTTAAAAATATAGATTTTTTTGTTTTACACACTTTTTGCAACACCCCGTATAGCCAAAAAAATATCTGAGAACTACTTCTCAAGCACTACAACCTTCCTATTTACATATTTTTTCTACACAGTGGCACAAAAAAGTTAAAGGGGGTGGGAAAATATAAAAAATGGCCCTGTACAGGGTGTCGCAAATTCGAGCCTCATCATTGGGATCTCGGGAACTAGAAGAGATACGAGGTTGGTTAAATGGAGGCAAAGTTGCACAGTTTGATGCTGATCAAAATGCCCCCTTACAAGTTTCAAAATTCCGAATACTTCCGAAGATTTTTGGAAAAAACCGAATATTAGCGATTTCGTTTTAATTTATTTCTGACCCTATTTGAATAGATATAACACATAAATTTCACATTTTCATTGCTACTTTTTCTGTTCTTCAGGATAGTGTTATCAGATTTTCCAACCGACTTTTCGTTTTTGAGCTGCCATCATCAACTTTGTTTCTTTAAATACGGCCCTGGATTTTTTATTACGGATTTTAAGATATTCTGAGGTTCCAAAACTAATGATGTATCGCACTTATTCGAAAAATTCATATTAGCGACATTTTCCATAAGAACTCATGTGTTAGAGAGAGACAGAAAATAGATTTTTAAAAGGATTAAAAGCAAAAACTTTTTTTACGCATTATCGCTTTGCATAAATAAAGCTTAAAAAGTAACATAAGAAGTTATTAATAAATAATAAAATTATTAAAGTGTCAACCCTCAAACCATAGGCTCTAGGCTAGGCTTTAATTTTAGGAATTTACCCAAGTAAATAGTTGTATGGGATTAGACTTGAAACATATAATAATTTTCACATTTTCATTGTTGTATCGCACTTTTTTGACAAAAATCATTTTAATGATTTCCTGGTTAGATCTTACCCAAAATCTGTTTACTGTCTCTCTCTAACACATGAGTTCTTATGAAAAATGCCATTAATATAAATTTTTCGATTAAGAGCGATACATCATTGATTCTGGGACCTTAGAAGCTCTTAAAGCCCGTAATAAAAAATCCAGGGCCGTATTTAAAAAAAACAAAATTGATGATGGCAGCTCAAAGACGAAACGTCGCACAATGGGTAAAAATAAGCATTTTCCGGAAAAAAATTTTAAGTATCTAAAAATGCTTCATAACTTTGGTTTTGGTTATTCTTCATATTTGTAATAGAAATGGTAACTAAATTTTATCCCAGGGGCGGCGATTTACGGGCCTTGCCGGGGGCGGGAGGAATGCAAACTTTTTAAGAAGAAACGTATAAATGATAATATTCCGCATATACCGGGTGTCTCAAAAAAAACCTACACAAATTTCTAGGGCTGACAGATCAGCGAAAAATAAGTTCAGGTCGCTTAATAAACCTATATCGAAAAGTGAACCCTGAGGGGGCTACAGCCCCCTAAATGGGCTTTCCTGAAGATGGTTTTTCCGCAATATCTTTGAAACGGTGTTGAATAAATTAACGAAATTTGGTACCTATACTCTCATAAAATGAAAAGTGTTAACAGGATTTTGCTTCAAATTAAAAAAAATAATTCAGGGGCGTAACGTATGGGGGGCTCCCATGTAAATTTTGCCCCAACTTTTCCGTTATTGAGATTTTTTTACCTTTCAGCCCCTAAGTCGAAAGTACTATTATTTTTACATAAAAAAAGGTACTTTTGTCTTGTTATGATATGACGCACCGTTTTCGAGGTAATTCAACATTAATGTTAAATAGTCAGTGTCTCGATAATTTCTTCGAAGTAGGCGATGTCTGAAAATCAGAAATTCAACTTAACTATCCAATTGTATGTTTCAAGAGGTGAAGAAAAATATCATAGTTATATGCCAAAAAATCCTTTATTTCCAGCATACCGGGTATTTAAAATATATATGACGTGCACATCCTGTATGTAGAATAATCGCCAACTAAGCTTTATCCGCAAATATCCGTAGATGATTTTTGCTTTATTACTTTGGCCAAAGTACATACTAAAAAAATAAATTGATAAGAAGATGTGGGTACCTGTGGCTAGTAGTTAAATTACTTAAAATTTATGAAATGTAACAAAAAGTTACTTTGTGTCTAGATTTGCAAGATTTAAGGTTTAAAATCGTTACATAAAAATTAAATAAATTAATATTTATAAGTATTAAAGTCCCTGCTTGTTTAGTAAAAAAAGTTGAAACTAAGCAAGTTATTTGATATAGCAAAAGCTGACAGGAAAAAATTGTTATAATTTTCTATCTTGTTTAAAAATTTGGTATCAATTTGATTTAAAAAATATATTTCCATGTCATCGGGCATAAAATTTGGGCATACGAGCTAAAACTAACTAAAATAGTTATCTAAGAAGAGAAACAGAAAAAGAATTAGTTAATATAATGAAAAAGAAAAATGTACATTTTTTCCTCCCAGAACCCACTGTGCGTCGGTATGAAATCTGATAACACCATCTTGTAGAAAAGAAAAAGAAACAATGAGAATGTGAAATTAATTTTGTTATATCTATTCAAATAAAGTCATAAAAAAATAAAAATTAAATCGCGAATATTCGGGTTTTTCCAAAAATCTTCGGAAGCGTTCGGAATTTTTAAACTTGTGAGGTGGCATTTTGATCAGCATCAAATTGCGCAACTTTGCCTCCATTTAACCGATCCCGTATCTCTTCTAGTTCCCGAGATCCCAGTTATCGAATTTGGGACACCCTGTACATACCGAGCGCGTTAGATTATTTTTAGTTTTGAAAGCACCCAAACCAGCCGAAAGTGATTGAAACTAAGTAGTCAAAATTTAATTGACATTTTGAAAAATCCTCACTTTTTGCAAGGATATTTGCAAACCCATCGATCTGTACTGAATTTTTGAATAATCCTAACTTTTAGAATAGTATTAATAAAACTCGTCCGAAATTTCGCAACCGAATACCCATTTAAAAACATATAATTTCAAAGTTTCCAATTAAATACTTAATTTTTCTGCTATGAAAAGTATAGTTAGAAGTTTCCCATTCCTGATGTATCGATGCACAATGATCGAAATAGGGGCGCCATCATGGAAGAAACACTTGAAAATGCCAACTGGGATGTTGGCGAAACGTCGTGAGACAACCAATTCTAATGACGAACGGATT
>MU184264.1:42015-64400 GCA_016904865.1 Pissodes strobi | reverse complement strand
CAATTCAATTTGAAATCCGTTTTTAAATAAGCCCAGGAAAAAAATAAAACGATTTTTCAAAATTTCGGTTTTTTCCGAATATCTCCGGAATTACTCGGAATTTTAAAACTTTCTAAACGGCATATTGTCAGGCACCTAAATGCGCAATTTTGCCTTAATTTGACCGACACTGTATCTCTTACGGTTTTCGAGTTCCCCATACATAGACACGAATTCGAGCCACCCTGTACACCATCTATTATTTTAACTACCTTTGTTATTTATTTATCAAAAAAAAATACGGACAAGTAAAGATGAAAAGCTCAAAGATATTGATGAATTACATTTGTCAAAACCCATGAAATAAGGAAAATTGAGTTTGAGGAGCACGAACAAATGTTGTTGTAGGGGAGTTTATTGTCAAGTGTTCTTTAAAATAAGTTAACTATTGTTAGTTTTGATTATTATTAGTGTATGTTTAAAATTGCACGGCCTACATGGACGACGTCACACGACAAGCACTAAGGCCTTGTTATTGAGTGGGTGCACGAGTCCGCAAAGCGAGTGAGCTAAATTTCCAAGCGAATTATATTTAATAACTCACTCAATGCTTTCATACAGGGTTAGTAAAAAGAACCGGAACGCTTAAATATCTTCACAATCGTTAAAGCTACATTTACAAAATTCGGTATGTGGGGGCTTCCGGGCATGCGGAATTGAACAATGATATCGGTACTGTTGCCAGATTTCCCAGTTTTGTGCTGCACGGAGTCATTTTGTTATCTTAAATAGAACGCCCCACTTATTTTTATTGCAATAAATTGGGCGTATCAAATTTAGTAAGATCTCAAATTTTCAAAAGTTTATCTTTTCTAATTGCTGAGATGTGACAACAACGCATTATTAGTAAAAAGTACCGGAACGCTTAAATATCTTGAAAATCGCTCAAGCTGCATTTACAAAATTCGGTACCTGAGGGTTTCCGGACATGCAGAATTGAACTATGATATCGGCACTGTTGCCAGATTTCCCAGTTTTGGGCTACAAGGAGTCATTTTGTTATCTTAAGTGGAACGCCCCATTTGCTTTTATTGCAATAAATTGGGCGTATCAAATTTAGTAAACCCTCAAATTTTCATAATTGTATCTCTTTTAATTGCTGAGATGTGACAACAACGCATTTTTAGTAAAAAGTACGGGAGCGCTTAAATATCTTCAAAATCGCTTAAGCTGCATTTACAAAATTCGATACCTGGGGGTTTCCGAGCATGCTGAATTGAACCATGATATTGACACTGTTGCCAGATTTTCCAGTTTTGCGGTACACGTAGTCAAAATTGTGATGTTGTCATATCTCAGCACATAATAGATAAAATTTTGAAAATTTGGAATCCTACTAAATTGGGCGTACCCAATTTGTTGCAATAAAGACAAAAGGGGCGTTCCATTCAAGATAACAAAATGACTACGTGTTGCGTAAAACTGGGAAATTTGGCAACAGTGTATACACAATTCCGCATGCACGGAAACCCAACGGTACCGAATTTTGTAAATGCAGCTTCAGTGATTTTGAAGATATTTAAGCGTTCCCGTACTTTTTACTAAAAATGCGTTGTTGTCACATCTCAGCAATTAAAAGAGATACAATTTTGAAAATTTGGTGTTTTACTAAATTTGATACGCCCAATTTATTGCAATAAAAACAAATGGGGCATTCCATTTAAGATAACAATATGACTTCGTGTAGTGCAAAACTGGGAAATCTGGCAACAGTGCCGACACAATGGTTCAATTCTGCATGCCCGGTAGCCCCCAGGTAAATGTACTTGAGCGATTTTGAAGATATTTAAGCGTTCCGGTACTTTTTACTAAAAATGCGTTGTTGTCACATCTCAGCAATTAGAAGAGATACAATTTTGAAAATTTCGGGCTTTACTAAGTTTTATACGCCCAATTTATTGCAATAAAAATAAGTGGGGCATTCTATTTAAGATAACAAAATGCCTCCTTGTAGCACAAAACTGGGAGATCTGGCAACAGTGCCGATATCATGGTTCAATTCCGCAAGCTCGGAAACCTCCAGATACCGAATTTTGTAAATGTAGCTTTAACGATTTTGAAGATATTTAAGCGTTCCGGTTCTTTTTACTAACCCTGTATAACCGCGTATTAACAGCAAATAATGAAAATAATTAAAATTTTAAGTTGTCACTGTAAAAAGAAATGCTTCAAAAAAATGCAGGCATTTGTTAAATAGTTCCAAATATTTTTTGACTTGACATCCTCTTTAAAATCAATAATAAATTAGTTTCAAAAAAATTCTGAAAAAGCTAATGCAGCTACTGCTGGCATTATTCCAGACAAGTCGAAATTTATATATAACATAGAATTGAAGAAAATTGAAGCCTGAAGAAGAAGTGAAAGGCGCAAGTGCAGATGTAAGTAAAAAACTAGCTCAATCCACCTTATGGATCAAATTAATATCCCATGTTCAAGTCAACCTTGAGGGTATACAAGAACATTGAAATCTCAATATTCGAAAAATTAGCAGCATTTTTGAATGCTAAATGTTGTTAATGATTCAATTAATAAATTATCGATATTGGTCTCTCTTTATTTTTCATTTCGCGGTTTCTGGAATCCAACAGCATGCCTCGAATTGGCATTGGTCCGCACAGCACTGTTCGAAGATTAAATCAGCATGCACAAGCACACAATCATGAGTCACAAAAATGCTTCAAAAAATCTACAAAATATTTTTCAAATTACATGACCTCAAAATTGATGCAAAATTTGATAATAAACCTATTTGCTTTAATCTTCTAAAATGGAGGGAGCTATCTTTGTCAAAATCACGTAAAATATCAGGTAATGTCGAATATGTTGGAAGATGCACATTTTTTCCACTTATATATTTCGGCTTTTTATTCTTATTGCCACAGTAGGTAAAATCACATTTATAACTTGACGGAAAAAATAATTCTTCCTTTGCATGATGGAAAAATAAACTCTCTAGAAAAAGGTCTGATCTTTGTAAAATAATACAAAAATTTGGAGATTCTAGTCAAACTAATTTTAATTTTGGTCCCTTTACAAATCCTAGCTGTCTCCAATATTTCTTGGCTAAAAGATTGTAGTGTAAATAGAGAATTGAAAAGAAATCTTATAAAGTTTCCTAATTGCTACGTCATTTTAAGAATATAATCGTCATCATGCCTTCTTCAACTTTCACTTTTGATTGCGTATAGTGAAAAATGTATAACATTCATCAAATTTTGAGCAAAAAGAACAGATTTGTGGTAACTATCAATCACAAAATGTGTCCAATGGAGTCACGTTGCAGATACAAGACTATGTTAATATGAAATATAAAGTTGCGCTATCTACGCGTAAGTGTATGTGCGGTTGATCATATTAGCAAGAGCGAACATATTTCGGAATACAAAAAAAGTTCTGTTTATGTATCTTTTCAGGGATCTAAGCGCAAGCAAGAAATACAAACATCACTAGGCGCAACCCAATTAACACTTTCCTTATCATTCTTCTGATCCATTCCATTACATTCTGTACAAAAAAACATTTTAGGAAAATATTCATGTATACCCGTTTTCTACAGATGTTGTGTTATCTGGTCGCCTTAGTTGAGCCAAAACGATGCATATTCTCAAAACATAAAGCAGCCACCCTCCTCTCATACCGAGAGAAGCAGTGCTCGAGGGGGTGATTCGCTCCATCACATCACTGACCCAATATGCAGTTCGGTAGTAATAATTTTTGACAAACGGCTCTTACCTGCGGACTGGTAGTCGTGACGCTGGACGTGCTTAAATCAATAACAGTGCCCCCTGGGGACGTGTGGGGCCCACTACCCTTCATTTGCACGGCCTGGGCCGTCGTCACACATTTTACCGAGAGGTTAATGGCTGAAAACCCCACTGGAAGGGGGGCGCCGCTTGTCGCGTCGTATTGATACATTGGCCTGGAAATAAAGACACATTTTTATTAGGACATGTTGAATGATAATTGTTTGCCATATTACGTTCAGAAAATGTAGAATATGATTTTTGGGCATATTTTAAGATTAAAAAGACTTGCAGTCATGAAAATACAAGAAGTTAAAAAAGTTTTTGATTTTTTGCTATATCTCTTGAACCTCTAGATGGTTTTTCTATACGATCTGATGTGCTTAATGAGCAATTATTTTTTAACACATCAATGGGTCTAAAACACCACAATATTCTAACAGCTTTATGGATTCTTGCTTAAACCTCAACAAACGTGTTTCTGGAACTTTTTCATACGATATGCTCTTTTGGGTGATCTCAAAATGATTTTAAGACCATTTGAAACGAAATATCATTTACTTTAGTGTGACAGCGAGATATGTTGTATGTCCTACCCAGGTATGTTGGACTAAGATTGTGGCTGCCGTGAATCTTACATTTACAGCCCGTTAATTTTAGAGGATATTTAAAAAAAATCCTTCCCTGATCACCGGTTAAAGGGCCATGGGAATCTAAGAAACTGGATAAGAGTTGATTATCAAACACAATTAGGTACACACTTTTTTCAATAATTTATTTTTACTAAATTTTGTTCATCAGCTTTATTTCATATTAATATTTACAGATTTACATAAAAACGGCTCGAAACGTAGCAAAATACTCAAAAGGTAATCATAACAAAATATTATTTAAAAAAACCAATGCATTGTCATTTTTCTTCGTGAAAAACAATACCCCAGAAATTTATCTGAAGGCCAATAAAATGTTGTCAAAAAGTCAGGCCTCAGAACTTTGGAATCTATTTGATAATCTTCCTGTCAAGATACCAGGAAATTAAAATCCAATATAAACCAATATATTATATGATAAATTCAGTTATAGACTTGCATGCATGAACAGATGAAGACATCCGTTAAAATAGTTAAAAAGTTAGGTAATTAGTATTCACCAATAAAAACTTACATTCTATTAACACACCTTCCTACTATTAAGATTCAGACTAAAAAATTTACAGTGAAAACTGAAATTGTGCTAATTTATTACTGCTTAAATATACAGAATACGAACGCTGGAGCATTGAACTTTGCAAGTTAGATAATTGGCTAAATTTAGTAACTACATAAAAACCGAGTATGGCGAAACAGTGCCGCAAAGTGACACGGTTAGAACTACCATTTAATTTGGTTTACTTGGATTAGTTGAATATACAAACATATTTTATAATTTAAGACAAAACCATCGAAAGTTGGTCACATTTTTGCGATATTTCAAATTTAAGCTTGTGCCCCCCCGTAAGGCAGTACAGCTTTTTTTGGATGTTGAATTACTGAGAAATATATAGTTGATAATTACAAGATCAATCGACTTACCTGTAAGGAAGATCGATCGGAATTATCCGAGCATCTCCGCCATCCCTCATTACACTTTGTAGTATACAACTTTTTCCCAATCGGTACAATTTTTAAAGAAGTTATCTAAAAACATGGTGATTCAGCCGACCCTGGCTAGCCGCTCGAGCTCATGCATCACCTTGATGCGTCATTACAATTTTGGTTCGTGAGATTTTTTATTACATTGCATTTGGGGTGATAGGGAGAAGGTAAAGACTGGGTGGGTTTGTAATGAGGGATGGCGGAGATGCTCGGATAATTCCGATCGATCTTCCTTACAGGTAAGTCGATTGATCTTGTAATTATCCTTCGCATCTCCGCCATCCCTCATTACACTTTGTAGATGTTTAAAGTATTTGCGATGTAATCTACATTAACTAAAAACTGCGAGTTTTCTGTAGTCCTAGATTTGTAAGGCCCTTTTTATAAACTAAAATTCAAATTTATAACCATTAGATTTAATAACACACATCATGAAGGTACATATATCATGTTTAACGCTTAACTGATATTAACCTTTAACTTATTTTTAATACTATACCAATATTCTTATGTAATATGATAACAAGTTGGTAAGTAAGTTATAATTGTAGCTTAATATTTATATGATTCCTTAGAGTTTATGGTTCAATAAACAAGATGCCAATCCAGTGGGATTACCCACGCCAAGTTTTTTATAGAATTTCGAGAATACTTTTAATTTTTCTGTCGAGCCAGCTGTCTTCTGAATGGTTTGTAATGTAACTCCCATTCTTTGAGCTGCTGAAGTTGCCCCGTGTCGCGTGCTGTGTGCCCCAAAGATTTCCGTGTTTATACTGCTGGCTTTTAGTATTAACTTGACCCATCTGCTAATGGTTTGACTGTTGTCTGGGTGATAGGGCTTTTTGTGAGTGAGTATTACATTTTGTTTGGTTTTGCTACTTGTGGTATCGATTGCATCTGCAAATGCAACGATCTATTAGGATATTTACAGTATCTGTGAATGCCGTAATTTCTGTTTTTGAACAAAAAAATAGGTATGTTCACTAGCTGCAACTGCAATTGCAGACAGTGGAGGGTACGATCGACTGTATCTGCTAATACAACGAACTATTCACCTTTTATTGACTGGTAGCACCCTTTTTCCTTTTATGCGTTATATGTAAGTCTCTAATAGTGTGACTATACATAGTTCAGGTTGATTAATAAAATAAGGTAATATCAAACTAGGTTGAAGCCTGTTTAAGCCACTTGCTTTTATTTTATCCGGGAATCTGATTTCAATTATGTATTCATATTTAAAAATATTGTCTATTTTTACTTCCGGGTTGTCCGTGATCTGTGTGCCGTTATTAGTATTAAGAGTGTTACTAGCTTTAAAGTTAGATTTGTAGATTTAAGAATTCGTGAGGGTACATGCTCTTTAAGCGCTGTAGAACTGGGTAGGAATCCCAAGTAATTGAGTATTTTGATTTTGGGGGTCTTATGTTAAATGTTCCATTGAGAAAACTTTTTATAACCGCTTCGTCTTTTGTTTGAGTAGGATGACTCCGAAGACAATTGAATATTTAGGAGGTCAAGAATAAGTTTACGGTTTTATTATATATTTGTTGGCGCTTAGAAAAACAGAAATTCCCCTATTTATTGTAAGTATTTCCGTATTGTTTGAGGGCGCTATCTGTCAATGAAGAAATAATCACTTTTATCGCTTCATTAGGTACGCTTTGTTATAGAATAGCTCTCCTGACAATGAGGAAGTTTCATCAATTTTTGTTTTTTTTTTATTACTGCTGATTTCGATAGCCCATGAAAAATAAGTAAACATATGTTTTTTTCTTTTTTCCCTAAGCCGAAAAATGAGGCAGATACAACGCCTTGAGATACGCTTATGACGTCATAATACAGATGAATTGTTACGTCACACCATGCATGGTATATGTATATATACAAAACTAAAAACTGGTATAGCTCTTGTAATATTCATCTTTAGCGGAAATAAAAAAATACGTATCGGTTTTTTTTTAAATTTTTTTTTTAATTTTTTTTATTTTTTTTTTAATTTAATTTTTTTTTTACGGTTCTATAGCTTGCAATAAAAAATAATCAGATTAATTTCTCAGGAAACTTCGTAATTTCCCTACAGCCAGAGAAATTTTCTTCCACAATGGTTGTTTCTCTCCGCAAGGAGATGTGAGTAAGTATTTTTCAGGGTAAAGATAATAGACTGTTCTGCCAGTAGGTCCCTTTTCTCTTGTATAAACCCCAAAAGTGAGCATGGTTGAGGGGGAATAACTATGCTTTTTTTATATAAAACCTAAATCTTGTAATGTTTATGTAATTTTATTTATACTTTTAAGCAATTCTCTTTTGAATTACCAATAACTAGCCAATTGTCTAAGTAGAGTACAGTTTTTATACCCTTTAATTTTAAATATCTTACATCTGGTTTCAGTTTTGTGAAAAGATATGGAGCTGTACATAAACCAAATGAAACACAATTAAATTGGTATAGTACGTTGCAAAAAACGAATCTTAACAACTTTTTTTGACTACTGTGCATAGGGATAAGGAAACATGCATCTTTAAGAGATCAGTTTTCCCCAAGAATGCGTATTTTGAAATTAAATTTTTTGCCGTCCTATGTAGTCTTCTACTTTGCTAACAGGAGTGGTGTCCTATTGAAAGGGACTTTATAATCCTGTACCCACTCTATTATTGAACTGTTTACCTTTTTTCTCTGCTAATTTTGAACGTATAATTCTAGTTCAGACGGTCGGCTAATTAAATTATTGAAAGGGAGGGCTAAGGCACTAATCCCACGGACCATAGTTGTTTCTGTAATTGATACAGTAGTTGTCTTGGCAGGATTTAGTACTCTCTTCGAGATTTAATTTTGATGGTCTGAGGACATTGCAGTTGGCAGCTGGTGGATACTTCTCTATCATACTGTTTTTTTTTTTTTTTTTTTATCTTTAGTCCTTGTAATAAGCAATTGTCCCGTCTAAACTATCTAAGTATGTAGTTCTGGCCTCGCAGGTGTGATTTCGTCGTTTTTTTTTTTATTCTACACCTACACAGCTAGGTGGTCGTTACTTTGTTCAGGACCATCTGGTGCTTCTGCTGTTGGTAAGTCTTCATAGTCTTGATTTGCTTAAGTTATTTCCTCAGCTAGCGTGAGAGGATCTTCTAATGCATTTGCAAATGCAAAAGAGTTTCCTTGGTTTTGCTACTTATGATATCGACTGCATCTGCAAATGCAACGATCTGTTAGCCTATTTACAGCATCTGCAAATGCTGCAATTTCTGTTTTTGAACAGAAAAATAGGTTCATGAATATGTTCACTATCTGCAACTGCAATTGCAGACAGTGGGTACGATCGATTGTATCTGCTAATACAACGAACTATTCACCTTTTTGCTTGCTGCTTAACCCTGGTTATGCTTTCGACTGCATCTGCAAATGCAACGATTTTTTAGCATATTTACAGTATCTGCAAATACTGTAATTTCTGTGTTGAATAGAAACGAAGAGTGTAATAATTCGCTACCTCCAATGCAATGATTTTATGTAAGAGGGTTGCAATAGTATGGTGGTTATTTGTTTTTGTATCTGCAAATACATAACACTATACCGTTTTATTTTTGTCAGTACATATATCCTTTACATCGGCAAATGTAGGGATATAGTGTGCCTCTAACTACTTTTACATAATATACCTACTGGGGTGGAGGCTGTTGGAGGCCCTTCACATCTGCAAATGTGAAGGCCAATTTTAGTTAAAGTTATTCGCATCTGCAAATGCGAATTTGTAAATAGGTATTATTATTAGTTATTAACATCTCCTGCAAGCAATGTTTACTCCAATTTTTTCCCTCACCGGACGGCTCATGTCAACACGAATTGTTTAAAAATAATGCGTTCCGGTATTACATTGCTTCGACAAAGCCGAACGATAACATTCCGCCTTTTTTCCTTAATTTTGGGTTAGTTTTGGTTAGCACTTTTAGTTCTTGTTGATTGAGCCTCCGTTGCGAGCAAAGCCAACGGAGGGCCATGCAAGCTATAATAATACCCAACTTGGGATTTAGTCGCTCGTAAATTATGCGTCAGCTTGCCTTTGTGGCTAGTTTTTAGAGGTTAATTTCGTGAGAAAAGGACACTCTTCGACTTACTCAAAATTTTATTTTTTATTTTATTTTTATTTTTTTTGAAAAGTATTTGTTAATACAGTAATAGCAATAATTACAATATACATAGTCCTTATTCCTCTAGACAGTGTTTTTGAACACTGGTATTGAGGATAATTGCATTTTAGTAATTATAACAGTATGATTTCCTATAAACTCTCTAGTATTGTGGCTATGAATATCCTTTGAAAATATTATGATAATATTTTAATTTTGAGTTTTATTTATTATCCTGTAAATAAGTTTATTCTGTTCAAATTTTAATACTTTATGTAATTGCCATACTCTTAAATTTTCATATAGATCTGCAGTATGAGTCAGTGGATCGTAATTAAATATAACTTTGTTTTTTGTTTTGCAATATTTGCATCGAATCGAATTGTAGTTTATAGTCCCACATGTGCCCCATACGGGGATCAAATATCGAAAAACGAATGATACGAAGGCATTATAACCATTTGTTTCTATTTTTATATTCCTTTATATGGTATAAACGTTTTATTCTATGTAAAACATTAATAAATGTGCAGGCCGACCGGTATATATTTCCTCCTTTTGATTGTGTTATGTAAACACTTTTTGTGATTGAATAGTATATTTCTTTGGTAGGATGTACGATTAGACGAGATTACTAGAGAACGGTTCGAATAGCTCGTATCGTTAACTGTTGCTTATTACTTATATTCATTTCGATATAATATATTTCAATTCCGAATATATTGTTTGATTCTGTGTAATTGTGCAAAGACGACAAATAAATGTAACAATGTTTTGTCATGCCCTCGTATATAAATAACAGTTTGTTAGTATAATTCAAATCGCAGTGAGCACATTTAATTTTTGTTTACTGCTTCATTCGCATTTTTGACTGTAACCCGTTCGCACTCTGTTTTATTCTAATAAGTATAGTTAGTTTTAGAAGTTTGAGAGTATTTTCCATTTCAATTTTATTAAGTAAAAAAATAAGGGTTATAAGTGTCATATTTATTCATAATACTCAGTTTAGTATTATACACATTTAGTTTGCTTTTATACAAGAGATTCTGTTTTTATATATTTAAGATAACCAGGTATTTATGTATATTTGAAATTTTGGCATATAATCTTATATGGACTCACCCCCTGATTCGCTTCTCCCGATGCATATTGCCCCCTTTTTTCGCCTCCTTTGCGAGCAAGACGTATCACTAACACATCACTATACTAGAAATAAGATTTCTAGGCATTTTTCTTCTTAAAACCAAAAGAAAGAACCGATTTACGGATTCTTGCTTGTCACCGACCGGTACAAAATTGTAATGACGCATCAAGGCGATGCATGAGCTCGAGCGGCTAGCCAGGGTCGGCTGAATCACCATGTTTTTAGATAACTTCTTTAAAAATTGTACCGATTGGGAAAAAGTTGTATACTACAAAGTGTAATGAGGGATGGCGGAGATGCGAAGGATAATGTAAGTTTTGTTTTTATACCAGTTAGCCCTAAATTTCTGCCCTTTCTTTTCCCAATGAAAAACTTTTAAAAGCTTTTCTGCTCCTATTTTAAGTTCTCAAATTCTACTGCCACAAAAATTTTTATATTGCATTGCTTCAGAGAATTCGGTTCCTGGCCCAAATACTCGGGCTCCGGCCCCCTGGCCAGATCCTGACCCATCTGTGTACCATTTTATGGCACTTTGCTGCAATGTGAGGTTGCCACCTTAAGATTCGCAGTCTCTGTAGGATTTTTTTAACGTGCATCAACTTTTCTCAGGAATAAATTTTCCTGAGATATCGATTAAAAAATCGATCGGCAAAAAGTTTCCCATACGAGTTCAACTTTTTGTCGGTTTTTACAATCGATTTAATATATTCTTATCTCACATGTATTATAAGAAGTTGTACAATAATAGTATCTCACCTAGGATATAAAGGTCCGCTCGGTGGTTCTTGGTCTTCTTGCTTCAACATACTTTGGGCATTTGCTACTGCTAATTGGTGCTGTTGGGCTGCGGCTGCTTCTTGCTGATATCTGAAAGTAATTTCATATTTAATTATATTAAGTGTCAAAACAATAATACTACTATATTCTGATTATGGTATCAGTACGAATTTGTGTGTCAAAATGAAGGTATTATTTACCTGTGTTCCGGAGATTCCTCCATGTAACCGTAAATACCCTGTGGAGGAACTCTGGGAGGTCCTAAAGGTTGCTGGAGGGAAACACATTGACCAGAGTCGTACCTATAAAAATACTTCTGTTGAAAACTAACCAGATTCGAAGTGTTTAAAATAAATAGTTTAATCTAGCAAACTTTTTATATTTTTCATTGTCAAACATTCAGGAAATGAAAGCGCTAGTGCATTGAATTATTCAATAGCCTTACCATAATAAGGTAAGAAAAATCACTTATTCAACTAATGTTATTCTTAAAAAAATACTTATACCGGGTGGCCGAACGAAAACTTGGCACCTCAATTTTCAGTCTTTAAAGTGAACATATGGAAAGTTGCTGGGACCTGTCGATTTTTGATTCACCCCCTTAGAGCCAGGGAAGAAACGACCCCCAAAATTTGAAGAAGGATGAAGGATCTTGCGATACTTCGTTTTGAAGATCTCACCCAGTACTGTATAGCCCTAAAATTTTGCGTTATTATTTTTATACATAACGAAGTGAGAATTCGGATAATAAACTAGTCAACTGGAAAGAGTCTTTTTTTAAACGTCAACTGCATTAACATAATTGGAAAAAGGCATTTACTTAACACGATCACTCTACGTGAAGCGGCGAAAAATAAATGCGGTTAGAAGAGAACACATCTACTGTCAAAGGAAAATCCTTCAAATAATTTACATAAGTTATTAACTCAATAGAAACAGGCTCAGGTGCGGGTAAAAAAGGGATCTGTTTAGGATTACGAAAGCCCATGAGATGGGTGGATGACATAAAGCTTATCGGCGGGCTTAGGGCCTACTTGGCTGCAGTCAGATGGTAAAAGATAACGATAGAATGAAGCAGTTGAAGAATGGTATAATGATGCCCCTTGACTTGTATATACGCTTAAATGAGGCTGCTTCACCTCCGAAGTGGCCATCGCTATTTCCATAAATAAGCCAATCCGCTTTTCTTACTTCGTTAAGAGTAAAATGCTAACCAAAGCTTGGTGTGAATTGCTCACCTGCTATTTAGTATGGAAAATATTCAGGTACTAATTAATTTATTGACTTACCTTTCAAATCCATTATTAGTACCGGGATCGTAAGGTCTGTGACTGGCTGAATTCACCAGTGACGAATCGTATGGCCGATTCACCAGATCATTTGAATACGTGACCACTGGCCGGGCAATGGTCGTGACCGGATCACCCATGTCTTGGTAGGTTCTTTCTCTGTGGTACATCTCGTCGGAAATAGGCGAATGGTGGTATGGGGATCTACAAATTAAGTTAACCGCTTTAAACATTTGTGCTGAAAGTTTTCTCAGTATGCATGAATTATTTTCTAATTGAAACTTTCGAACAAAAACATTTCTATGACCGAAATTTGGAGGTAAACTATATTTGAAAATTGAGTAAAATTTACCTATGAGGCATTTGGTGTTCCATATTGTACCCTGGATGAGATCCTGGATGCGGACTCAGATGGTGTATTTGATGAGGTCCTCTAGAATTCATAGTTTCCATGCTAGATATAGACGAGGAATTTGAATCTTGGTTAATATACGGTTCGTAGGCCGATCTAAGGCTTCCTGGAGGAGATCGGCACGAAGGTACGGCAGTTATTTCAGTTTTTGGAACGATGAGTTCGTTTTGATTCTGACCACCTAGGAGAAATGATAAGTTTTTCTCTATATGAGAAAATGATAATGATAATTATAAAAATAGTAATATTAAATTTTTGTATCAAATAATATAAAAGCTGAATATGTTGCTCTAACATAAGTGTCCCTTTGACTTAGCAAATAACTAAGGGTGTTTATTGACACATTTGGTTAAATATTGTTTATCATTTTATGAGGTATATCCAGCCAACTTACAGCATTAAAAATATTACCCTCCGCAATAAGTGATTTTTTTTTAAAAGGAAAATTGCTACTAATCAATTAATTTAACTTACCAGAAATATTACAACCTGTATTTGTCGGTACCTCACTCTTAGGTACTTTCATAGCATCCGGTTTGATAAGATTCGTTTTGCCATTGTAGTATTGATCGTAGGTGGAACTGGGCTTATCTTCACTATTGGAGGTGGGAGGCAACGATGTCGTGGAATAAGACGATACTATATAATTCGGTTTAATTTCGTCTGGGGGGGTTGGAGATTTCTTGCCTCCATCGTACGAGGAGCTAGAGGATGTGAAATCACCTTGACAGGCTAGAAAATTACAGTTATTTTAAAAAATATCCATTGATGTTATGAAATGATTGTGATCATTAGCCAAATGGGCAGAATAGGAATGCTGCGGCATATTAGATTGAAAAGCTTCCGGCTATCTTAGAAGAGAAAAAAAAATCAAAATTAGACAAAGTATTACACGAAAAATATTAATAAAGGAATAGCATAAGAAATTACATTACAGGAATTCTCATGCACTTACCGAAAATAGATAAGGGAAGCCCCGGACTCTTAAGCCTACTCTGCAAGTTATTCTGATATTTGTGCTCCCTGTTCGCCTGTTTATTGGCTGCCGCCACAGGACATCCGGAAAGACTCCGGTGAGAGTTCCGGTTCGAACTCACATGCCCTCGTCCGTTACATCCCGGAGTGGGACATTTTAGGATCGTTTCATGCATGGCCAAGACTAGATTTGCGCAAAAGAATCAGTTTTTGAGGCTCCCAAATGTTCATTAACAGGAATATTGGCATTAATCATCTTAAGTTTTTAGTCTTTCGTATTTATTTTAATATTGCTTATTTATTTTAACATAATGTATTTATCTGTTCCTGCATAAGAAAAGTTATTTAGTTCGACAGACAATGATGAGATCGAAAGTCAAAATATCGAAAGCAAAAATATCCCAAATATTTGATCGAAAAAATAAGTACTAAAATTAAAACAGAAAATGCAAAATTTCCAATACAAATAATCGAAAGCAAAATATCAAAAACTTAAAATATTGAAACGTCAAAATAACAAATGCAGTTTCAGCGAATTCGACTCTATGTATGGGAAAACCGTAAGAGGTACAGGGTTATCCAACGAGGACTAGACAAGGCGATTTTTTGACTTTTATAAAAAAAACTGAAATAGCCATCCTATGTAATTTTTTCCGCGAATTTGGATATGTTCAGCAAAAAACAATTGAACATCAAATAAAAGTGCTAGGGGTCACTTTGATACTTTTTTAAATGGAACACCCTGTATACTACTACATTTTTGGACTCTCTAGAAAAACCTAAACACATTTTGTGTATAATATCCTATACCTATCTCTAGCTGTTTACCAAATATTGACTGTTGAAAGTCGGACATTTTGACACTTTGACTGGCTCTAGAATCCAAACCGCACGAGATCAAAGAAAACGGTTTGCACTTTCCTATCTTGGATTTTCATAAGCTATCGAATGATAGTAACTTTGAATTTAACCGGAGGTTTAAAAGTTCTGGTTAATTTTATCCGCAGGTTAAGTTCGAAGATACTGTCATCGATAGTTTATGAAAACTTAAGATAGGAATGTGCAAACCGTTTTCTTTGATCTTGTGCGGTTTAGATTTTAGAGCCTGTCAAAGTGTCAAAATACCCGACTTTTAACTGTCAATATTTGGTATACAGCTAAAGATAGGTATAGGATATTATGCTCAAAATGTGTTTAGATTTTTCTAGAGAGTCCGAAAATGTACTAATACACAGGGTGTTCCATTAAAAATATCAAAGTGACCTCTAGCACTTTTATTATTTGATGTTCAATTGTTTTTTGCTGAACATATCCGAATTCGCGGGAGAAAATTACATAAGATGGCTATTTCAGTTTTTTTTTGTAAAAGTACAGGGAAAGTCAAAAAATCGCCTTGTTTAGTCCTCGTTGAATAACCCCGTACAGTGTCGGTTAAATTAGGGCAAAATTGCGCATTTAGGTGCCTAATAATATGCTGTTTAGAAGGTTTTAAAATTCCCAGTACTTCCGGAGATATCCGGAAAGAAGCGAAATATTGAAAAATCGATTCATTTTATCTTGAGCAAAAACGGATTTCAAATTGGATTCCACTTTTGCATTGCCACTTTTTCGCGCTATCCAATGGTGGTATCCAGTTTGGAATCCGACGTTTTTTTCTTCAAGGGGTCATCGGCAACTTCCTTTTCTTAAATACGAAAGTTAATTTTTTTATCGTTTTCAGATGATATTGTCGTTATTAATATGAATATGTATTTCTTCTTTATTATTTTTTTAAATTACTTATTTTGCTTCGGCGTAATTTAAAATAGTTTGTTAAATTTGAACTTTTACATTCTCTGAAAATATTTTATTTTGTTTTTTGTGTTAAGTGGAAAATTAAAACCTTTATTTCTAATAAAAATTTAATATAGCAAAATTAAATAAACGTGTTTTTTACTTCAAAGCAAAATAAGTAATTAAAAAAAACAAGATTTAAAAAATTAAAAACACATTCATATTTATAACGTCAATATCATCTGAAACACGAAAAAAAAAATTATAGTTCATATTTAAAAAAGAAAGTGGATCCCTTGAGGATGAAACGTTGCACTCCAAACTGAATACCACCATTGGATACGCCGGGAATAAAATGTCAATGCCAAAGTGCAATTCAATTTGAAATTCGTTTTTAAATTAAGATACTAAAACTCATCCTGATATTTTACAATTTCGATATTTCGCTTTAACGTTATTTTTTCTTTAGATATTTTGCTCTTTCGATTTTTCAATTTCTATGTTTTATCACTATTTTAAGTTATTGATATTTTGGAAATTTTGCATTTTCCGTTTTAATTTCAGTAACGAATAATTTGCTGCACAAATGTCTAATTAACAAAAAAAATTCCATTACATTTTGAATACGGAAACTCGTTCATTCGATTGGCTGCTAAATTGTTTTTTAGTCAGTTTAGAGTTGTATTGGTCAGTTAGGCTAGTTACGCTGGTGTTGGCAATTTCGGTTAGTTTGGGCTAGTTCGAAGAAGCTAAATTAGTGGGTTAGTTTGGGCGTTTGGGTTACTTTTGGCTAGTTTCAGCCAACTTCGGTTATTTTGAGTTAGTTTGAGTTTGATTGGAGGTATTAAAATAAAGCGTGCGAAACACGCTTTTTGCTAGTCAAACTGAGGTAGATCCATAGAATCTAAATAAAATGGTATATAAACAAAATTTTGCTAATGGTTAGTTCAAGCATTCATGGAAATTTCCAAAATAGAAGTGAGTAAAGAAAACATCGACGAATTATTGTTAAAAAGTGACAAATACTGGAAATCGATTCTGGAAATGCTGAGAAATATAATGAACGAAAAGGGGGAGAAAGAGGAAACAAGTAGAAGAGAAATAGAAAACAGAGGACATAATTGAGTGAGCAAGGCAATATCTCTGAAGTAATACCATACGGCAATTCCGGGGATGGTAATAGGAGAAGGGCTTTAGTGAATCAGAGTCCTGCATTTCCTTAGGGTACCAGAACATCAAGGCCCCGAGGTGTGCAGAAACTCATTGAAAAATGGAAATGATAAATCGGTATAAATACAAAAATTTTGCTAATGGTTAGTTCAGGCTAGTTTTGGTATATTTGGGTTATTATGACATGGGTCTTTTGAAACATTTCCAAAGTAGAAATGAGTAGAGAAAACATCGACGAATTATTGTTAAAAAGTGAGAAATACTGGAAATCGATTCTGCAAATGCTGAGAAATATAGAGAAGGAAAAGGGGTGAAAGAGGAAACAAGTAGAAGAGAAATACAGAACAGAGGACATAATTGAGTGAGCAAGGCAATATCTCTGAAGTAATACCATACGGCAATTCCGGGGATGATAATAGGAGAAGGGCTTTAGTGAATCAGAGTCCCAATGCTACGAGGTGTGCAAAAACACATTTCCCACACCCTACAATAAATGAAGAGTTAGTTTGTTTAGTTCAAAGTCACGCATTTCCCACACCCTACAATAAATGAAGAGTTAGTTTGTTTAGTTCAAAGTCACCAACAACCATTTTCGCGGGAATCCATTTGTGTGGTTTCATTCAGACAAGCGTTCAAAAATTAACAAATTTAATTACTGACGTAAACGCCATTCCTGAAAATATGCCACGCTTTCTATTTCGTGATGCCACATAACGTCTATCAAAGGACCCGGAAGACACGGAGGATCCATCCAAGTACCGACCAATCACGTGTCTCCCAACGATGTACAGAGTGATAATAACCTGCTTAGCGCATCGGCTAAATGCCCACTGTGAGCGAAACAAGATCATAGCTGACCAACAGAAGGATGCGTTTAGGGTTCAAAGGGGTGCAAAGAGCAACTCATAATCGACTCTGTCATCTGTAACCAGGCATTTTCCAAGCGTAGAAATCTGTATATGGCTTACATCGATTATAAAAAGGCTTACGACTCTATGCCTCATGAGTTGCTACTAAAGTTTCTTCAAATATATAAGACTGATGCTAGCATTGTTAACTTTTTAACGCATGCCATGACATCTTGGCAAACGAAAATATATCTTAATGTTATGCTAGCTGCATGGTTCTGTCTCGCAATGAACTGTCTATCCCACCAGCTTAATTCCACTTCCTATGGAAACAATATCAAAAACAACAACAAGGCAGGAGAGAATGTCAATAATTTGCTCTATATGAATGACCTAAAATTTATGGGAGCTACCAAAAACCAGCTGGAGCAAATGTTGAAGATTGTAGAACAATTCTCCATGGATATTGGAATGCGGTTTGGAGTGAAAAAGTGCCGTACAGAGAACATCGTACGAGGTAAAGTATGTGATGACGTGATTACCACTGAAAACATAACAACAAAAAGAGGTATATTTCAAGAAGACTCACTGCATTCACTAAGGTTCTATCTTGCAACGAACCCTCTATTCCACCAGCTAAATTCCACTTCCTATGGATACAATATCAAAAACAACAACAAAGCAGGAAAGAAAATAAATCATATGCTCTATATGCATGACCTAAAATTTTTGAGAGCTACCAAAAACCAGCTGGAGCAAATGTTGAAGATTGTAGAACAATTCTCCATGGATATTGGAATGCGGTTTGCCGTACAGTGAACATCGTACGAGGTAAAGTATGTCCAGGTCACTTTGAACTTAGGGACAGCCAGAACATCGATGCAATGAAGGGGGATGAATTTCACAAGAACCTCGGAATGAAACAAACAATGCGCATAGAACATGGCGTAAGAAAGGCTGAATTAACAGAAGAATTTACTAGAAGGATAAAACGTTTGGCAAAAACTCAACTTAACAACAAAAATTTGTGCAAGCCTATCAATACTTATGCCGTCTCAGTTATTGGATACTCGTTTGGATTGGTAGCATGGACCGGCACTGACATTGAAAATCTCCAGCGGAAAACAAGAACCTTACTTACAAGAGCACACAAACACCACCCGAGAAGCGCAGTGGCGCGACCAATCTTGCCAATACATCTAGGTGGAAGAGGTCTAGCAGATCTACGTAAACAATTGGATTGGCAAATAAATAATTAGCGCAATTATTTTCACAGGAAAACGAATTCCTCAGCAGTTCATACGGCAGTTTGTAATATAGATGACTCTACACTACTGCGTTTAAAAGAACATTAGGTTCAAGACCGCCATCATACCGACTTTGGGAAAGGAAGAGTGTGGAAGGAAAAGCCCTTACATGGGAGGCATGTGAATGAGGCTATCCAGGATCAAGCCGACAACACAGCGTCGAACTACTGGTTAGTTTCAGGAAAATTGTTCCCCGAAACCGTGGGCTTTCTGGAAGCCACGCTGATCGACATCGCTATACCAAACAACAAAAATGTGCAGCAGGTCAAGCACGCCGAAAAGATCGCCAAATATCGAGATTTACCAGAGAAAATCCGGCAACAATGAGGAATGGAGAGAGTAAGAAGCGTGCCAATAATTGTGTCATCAACAGGACTCATTCCAAAGAAGCTGTTAATAAACATTAAGGAACTCGAATTGAGCGAACATCACTTCAAATTGATGCAGAAAGCAGTGCTTCTCGCAACAGCCCGTACCGTCCGAAATTTTCCGTAGCTGCCACAAAGGACCCGATAACATGTAAAGGGTTCCCTCAGAGCTTAATCCTTTTGATATCCGTGATATCTGGGATAAGTGAAGGCTCCCCTTAGAGGGAGTGCAAATGCCGTAAGGCTAAATCATAATAATAATATTAATAATAATAATAATAATAATAATACTAATAATAGTACATTTCTTTATTTAATAATACGAAACAAATTAAGATGTCTTATTAATAATGGGTAGCGGTATCCCACTATGCTGCCCATACAACCGACTTTATTTAGTAAACATGTATAATATAATAATTATAAGCCGAAAAATAAACATTCACCTTGAGACTAAAATAGATAAAGAAAATGACGCGGTAGTAAATAGTGATGTGCTGTATCACTCTTAATGAACGTGACTAGAAAAAGTTCGGACATTTTTCCAGCAATTGGAGAGGTAAAGCAAATTGGACCATCTTCTTATTCGCCCTGTAATATGCCGCCTGCGCAGTCCACTGTGTATTATCCGAGGACATCCACATGTACTCTGGTATTATTCCATATTCATATATATCTAAATCTATCTCGCTTCAAAATACAACAAATATTTTTCAAATTACACTGCCTCAGAATTTCCTATGGGGACTAGCTTAGAATGAAATCATGAAATACGCACGTCAAAACTTTAAAATGAATTATATCCAAATTTAAAAACTCACCAAAACATACCTTTCGGTTTAAATATCATAGAAAAATATAGGTAAAATATCCATTACTACATAAGTAAATAGCTAATTGAATTCATCGCGATCACTAATGCCACTTTTTCCTGTTAATGCTGCTTTTTAAAAGGCTAAGACCTTGGCAATGGTATTTTAGAATCAAAATAATAAATCGATATGATTTTTGAAGCCCAAGTATGAATCGCACAGCCTCTGCATAAAAGAAAAAACAATACCAAGCACAAGTTAAGTCGTAGCCTTTTGTTAAATTGAGTATAATATAATAAGTGTGTGGACCATCATAATTTATAAATACGAGACAAAATAATTAAGGGAAATTAACGTATTAAAGGGTAGAGAGATCAACACAAAAAATACACAACCGAAAAAAAAAAACTAATTGTAATACAAGATTTCCACACACATAAGCAAATTGCTGCCACGTTTGGACAGCAATGTTGCCAAATCGTATTATACTCAATATAGGTACCGATTCCTTTGCGAAATCTAAACAAGTGAAGGGATTACGCAGAAATGAGGAAAGCTATAAAAATCTACATGAAACAAATTGGAGAAAGGCTCTCTACCCCGCAAATCATAAGCAAAATGGTGGGAAAAATAATATTTAATAAGCAAGCTAGACCTAAGGCTAGAGGAGGATGGGGTTGACTAACAAGGCATATGAAAATGAGATGATATAAAATTATAATTTTGTTATAATTAAAAATGTTACAACGGGCGCAGCTACTAGAGTAACACAATACAACAAGTAATTTAGAATAAACAACAGCTTATAATGTAAATCCCTCGTCTATGAAAGTATCAATATATTTATCATCTTTGAAAAGAATATTAAGCAATTCTACATCCATGAAAGAAAGATGTTCATAACAAGCATCCACCGGATTTTCATAATTATTCCCGATTTGCGGATTTTTAATCTTGAAAATAATGGCAGATATAATACTTCAGATGAAAACTCACTCAGGGATGAAGGGCGGAAGATTCCGGGAATGCGGTAAGCTATTGACCCGTTATCCACCATCTGGCAAGGTAAAATATCTCGTTCTTTTTCTCAGTCAAAATTTTCTAGTTCATAATATTCTAATCTGATTCATCGAGCTTTCTGATTGAAACAAATCCATTAACACTATCTCTGCAGTAAGAGTGCACTGCGCATAGAATTGGCAGCCAATTTTGTGCTCCATAATCTTTTCCTTGCAACTATATCCTGTCCAATTAAGTTAATGGAGCTCTGATTCTTATGATGCATTTTAGAACCTTCAGTTCTACAAAACTAAATAATAGTAATTCAACATTCAGTTCGATTGAAATATTAACACGTCCACACATACTCCAGGGAATTCTTCAGATTCATATACAATAAAACATTTTTAAGAAATCAATTTTTCCTCTCTTTGTAACTGACTGTCTCCATTACGCTTCAATACGTGAGTTTGGGAGATATTAGTGTATCTGCAATACGTGCTTTATAGAATTGATTTCATCCTTTTATATGATCATTGGTTTGGTGCATTATAATATTATTGCGGGCTCTACTAGTGATTTTCTTTAAACAGATTTCGCAATAATCATTCTTTTTGTCCGGAAATAGAACGTATATGCGTGAAAACGCAGTATGGTTAATTAAAGAGTGAATTGCACTAGTCATTATTTTCCCAAGAGCAACATATGATCTATAGGTACAAGGTTATCCAACGTGGAATAGACAAGGCGATTTTTTGACTTTCCTTGTATTTTAAAGAAAAAAGGGAAAAGGCCATCTTATGTAATTTTCTCCCGCGAATTCGGATATGTTCAGCAAAAAACAATTGAACATCAAATAAAAGTGCTAGGGGTCACTTTGATATTTTTTAAATAGAACACCCTGTATATTACTGCATTTTTGGACTCTCTAGAAAAATCTAAACACATTTTGTGTATAATATCCTATACCTAT
>MU184264.1:15870-41615 GCA_016904865.1 Pissodes strobi | reverse complement strand
ATAGGTATAGGATATTATACACAAAATGTGTTTAGATTTTTCTAGAGTGTCCAAAAATGTAGTAATATACAGGGTGTTCCATTTAAAAAAAATAGCAAATGCAATGAATTCACAAAAAAGGGAAAAGGTGTCCCTAAATATATTAACGATTGGCAAGTGCCTGCCACAACTATAGAAAGAACTCCACCTCCACAACCTTCTACATCCACAACTTTGCCCGGCCATTTTAATCTATTAGAGCAAATACCTTGTATGTCAGATAATGCAATGGACTTCGGTCTTTCGAAGTCTGGGCTATGAAAACTTGGCGGAACACCTCGATGTAAAGATAATTCCATAATTGCCACAGAAATTGAAAAAATAACAGTTGCATAAAGAAAAATAAAACCCAAATTCACGAAAAAAAATTTTTTGGAGACAGCGAAAACTCGGAAATCGAAAATTATTGCGGATATAATAGTTTATATGAACATGAAGATAACAATTATAGGTTAAATGCTTTTTTAGCAGGATGCTTAAAATCTCTAACTTGTTTCTGCTTAAAAACTAAATATAGTTTTTATCTTGCGTTTAAACTTTATGTAGTGTCAAAACAGCGCGCAACAACATGTGTGACCCTCTTCACCCATTCCGGAGGACACTGTGTATAATCCATCTACAACTAGAAGGAGACGTGAATTACTGGATTTTACTGTACCATCTACCGCAGGTCTATCGCAATTATTTGAGACCATCTGAGTACCTAAACCTCTACTCCATGACCATTGGAAACATAGAAATTAAATAATTACAAATGTTAATCAATCTTATATCTATTTTTGGCTGAAGGGTTTAATGCTCAAGGCTTAATCCTATTAGAAAAAAATGTGCCATCGGTATATCGGAGGCTATTAGTTTTCTTGACCGTCTTCATTATGGATTCACATTCACCTTAACTATTCAAAAGGTGGGGAAATATAACAAAGCTGTGTCGTTACGTATTCAGGGTGGTGTTCTCCAGGCAGAACATTATCCACTTAGATAACTCGATGTCATCTCTTTCGCTTTTCCATTTTATCGAAGCTTGGCAATAATCTATGAAATACAGCCCCGAACCTTTTCTATAACTTGTCTTTTGAGAATATGTTCACGTTTATCATTGTTTCACAAATCAAGCTTCTAATTGACGCAAAAAGACATGAGTTTTCACGTCAGGACTTCTTATAATACTCAGCCACTTAAATAGGTATATGCACTTCCATGAGATCCAGAATTAGAACGAATCATTGTTCACTCACGTCATGATCGAGTACCCAAGATTGGTAAAAACCAAGAGATGCACTTTGAAAACTATGTATATCTACTGAATCCAGAGGACCTAACGAATGATTTACCCTGAGCCCTATAAGTAGTTTTGTTTCGATTGCACATAATTCTGCAGTCACAGGAAATTTGTTGTTGTAGTAGATTGATTGTTGAAAGTAGATTCATACCCTTCTAATCTTTTCCTGTTTCCTCTTTATATATGTAATGGCCAGGAGTTGATTATGGGTAATTTTTTGGCCGAAGATGCTTAATGTCCACCTTTCAAATGTATATATCAAATATTATGTTTTCAGAGTATCTCTTCGTTGGTCTTAGCCTTGGATGGTTGCTGATTATTTCAAATTGTGTTTGCTCTTTAATAGACTGACCAGATAATGAGCGATTTCATTGTATCAGTATGGTTAGTCTCTGCGTTGAAGTATTGGCATATGTTTGTAGGCTTTCTGTAGATTGAAACTCAATTTTATGGCTTTGTTTATCAAAATGTCTAGATATGGCAAGCAGCCTTCTTCTAGTTCCCCATGGCGAATTTAATTGCAAGTTGGATGCTGTTCATGTATCTTCAATATTCTTCACGTGCTTTTTGATTTCATTAATCATTTTCTTAGCTCTTATTGTTACAGATTGAATCGATATGTTTCAAACTATTTTTTTCTTATGACAATGACACACACACACCCACACTAAAGGGCACTCGATGAGCGGTGTGTGTGCGAAGATGTTGAATGACATGGTTCTTGAATAACTGTAGGTTGTAATTTGGGGAAAACAGAGGACCTGGGAGTGAAGTGCTTGCAAGGCGGTGTTCTGTCGTGACTGTCCGACAGGCGCAGGCGTTGCTGGAGGCAGGATGAGGCGGGCCAACTTCTGAGAACATCTACCGTGAAAATATCTATAAAACGGGGATATCTCGACCACATGTCTGCTGTGTTCTACACTAACCAGATCCCGGGTCAACTTCGGGAGCCGACGTGACGCACAGCTCTCTCCTGATTGGAATCCAGCAGTTTTATAGTGTGCTTTGGTGGGGCACCCCAGGTATGTGGGCAATATTCTAAACACGCTCTTATTTGCGATTTGTAGATCAAGAGCAGCTGCGGCGGTTGCGAAATAGTGCACCAAGTTTCTGCGAGGCTGATTTTGCGATGTTAGCACCCGTGGTCATGCCAGGACATATTGCTGTTGACCCAGACACCTAGTAGTCCGATTGTCGAGGGTGGTAAAGGTTTTTTCCTATCTAAATTGGAAAACATGGGTACTGTCATTTGCAAAACTTTAAACAGTTCGGTGGTTTCGGTCAGTAGGTCATTAATATAGATGAGGAACAGATTTAAAAAGTACTGCGCCCTGAGGCGTTAATAGTGAATGCATCTGACATGTGCCCATCAACTGCAACGTGCAGAGATCGGTTCTTAGGGGAAACTAGGAAGACAACTGCAGAGAGTGGCTGGCAGTTTGTTGAGCAATCCGCATGCCAAACTCTGTCGAATATCGAACGCAATTGCTCGAGATTCTCCGTAGTTCTCAATTACCCTACTCCATATATGAGTGAGATAGGCCACTATATCTCCTGTTGATCCCTCTTTGCTAAATTCATTTTGGCTAGCCCTAATTAATCTGTTGGTCTCAAGGTGTTTGAGTAGTTGCTGATTGACTATACGTTCCATGACTTTGGAGATTACTGGAAGCAAGGCAATTGGAGATACTTGGAGGGCTTGGTTTGCTTGCATTTTTTTGAAACAGGTTGTACTCGAGCGACTTTCTAATTAGATGGGAAAATCTCTTCCCCGGACCTGATGCCGTTTGCGCATCTAGTTCTTTGAGGATTTTACGAATATCACGGCGATGAAACTTAACTTCTGCCATGGTAATGTTTGTTGATGTTCGATATGGTGGGCAGAGCCTTGCCTTGGGGGACGTTTAAGGTGGAGTACGATCAAAACATTTTGGCGAGCATAGTTACTTTTTCCTTGGGTGTTGCCGCAGTGTACATTCCATGTATATAATGGCAGTGAGTGGCGAAAGTGATTTGAAGGTCGGCAACATCATGTTCAAAAAAAAAAAATTAAAACAATGAAATATTTAAATACTGGTTTTATTCATCTAGCTACCGATTTGTATTCTTTTCGTAAGGTTTTGGTTAACGTGTTGATATTCAGTGACATTTAAATATTATTTCAGTAAAAATTGGAGGCTCATTTTAAAATTTCACATTTTCGCCTAGACCAAGAGGTTTGTAGAATTGCTTAATAAAGAATCCCAAATATGAATGAAGCACAACTGGACACTATGTCTTAAACTAAAATTAAACAAGAAAATTTATGTGACTGCCTTATACGACATGAGGGAAACAAGTTCACGGCAATGTGTAATATTGGCTTTGAACAATCTAATCGCTCGGCTGCATTTGATGCACTGTTAGCAATTGTATTACATACTTTAATTATTATATAACTACACTTACTTTCTGGTGTAACCTTGTCCTTACGCGGACATCCAGAAAGACTAGATGAAAAAATATCGATATTAGTTGGTTAGTGCAAATGATGTTATGAATGATAGTTCCTACCTTCGGTGATGCGAATATAGGCCTGTGACATGACCATGGCCGGTACATCCTGGTGTCGGACATTTGCTTCCTTCTGCAAGAGAAAACAACATTTCAGACAATGCACGAATGTTTGATAATCTATTTAGAAATTAATTGTGAGTATATTTTTTTCATAAATATGAAATTCCACGATTGGCAAACTGATAGACAAATTAAAATTTTTAGCGGCCTATAAATATATTAACAGGTTCTATTCTTCAGTGTATAAAATAACCAGGCCAACGGGACTTTTTTGACCTATTCGACTTTATTGAAAACCCATTTGAAGAAATACTGGCGAGTGAATGCTCAGATGTTTATACTTACAAACTAGATCTTTATCTGTAATCTCTCTCCTGGTATGGACCAATCTATCTATTTCACCTTATTGACATATCTCGTTTATGTATTGGCATATCTATGATAGATCTTCAGTGCATCAGTAATGCAAAATATTTAAACAGTTTACGACCTCGAACTCATTTCACTTATTATGGGCTGAAGTTGATCTCCTATTTTCTTCAACTCCATTTCTCTGTATTGGCATTTCATATGTTATGAGCTAAAGTTGGCCTCCTACTTTTTCAACTTCACTCTTCGGTGTTGGCAATATTGAAGTTCGAGGTTCTTCAACAAAGATATTGCAAATGTACGCGGAGAAGCAACAGCTTCTCTAGGTAGCAATTTTGCAAAATAAATTCACCCTTGGTAGTTGTGTTTTTTTCAAGCATCGGATACTGCGCAGAAGGTTTAGAGTCTATGTCTTTGGATTTCGACCATGCAACGATACCAATGCTTGATGCCAATATTTACGAGATTCTTTCTGTTTGCCCAAATGCTAATTTACTTACATTTCCCTAAATGTCGATATGCTGCCGATTTACTAGCCGCAAATAAGAAGCTTGTGGTACCGTAGCCAGTTAAAGCATATAAAAAACGAATAATTATGAATCCTTTTTCACCAAACATGTGTTGCAACGATTTAATATCACACTTTTTTACCACAGAATGAAGATAATTGCAAACAAACATTTCGTGTATTTTAGTAAATCAAAAGTATAAGAATATCGGTGGCTTCAGTAGCAACTGCCAAGGGTAGTCCTGTTTTTAAAATAACAGTGTCAGAATCATCTGTAATATCGCCATTTGCTTCCAAGTATTTCCTAAGTATCGTTATAAAATACTGTTTTCATTATTAGACAGCTCTCAGTAAATTTCACTGTTATTGCCTATCTGATGCTCTACATTCTAAGTGATGGCAAAGGCAACAAATGCAATTGCCAAAATGTTACATGGCAACATGACTGTGTTTATCTTGATATAATATTGTCTGTTGTGTATCATGGGTGTACCTAATATGCTCGAAAATTGCTGAGGTTAAGGAAATAATAGAAAAAACTACAAATGTGGTAATATGCCTATGCCAGCGAGTTGGTACTAAATTGCAAAAGGTGAAGCTGAAGAAGAGAAATTCAATAATTTTACATTTACAAAAAATTAGATAATCTCAAAAACGTCCGGATTTAATAAAGTCGTTTTCTAGGCGATAAATCAAAAATTAAAAAGACCCTTGCCGACGGTATAAAAATTGATAGTGCTCTTTCACTGAATTATATCATAAGGGGACCCCTTCAAAATCTGAAAAGAATATATCAATCGGATTTGAAAATATGCAAAATGACATTAATTACAGTCTAACTATTCTGGATCTTCATTAATTCTGAAAAATTAGCATTGCTTGTCGGTTGGCATTTCTTATGATGATTCTGTTAGATAGGATGACTATGAATTTTTGATCGTTTTGTAGACTTTTTTTACGTATGTAAAGATCTGATGGAGTCGATAAACTAATTAAAAATAATGTAGGAAAAGTTATTTCATTCATTATTAACTTAAAATTAAACTAAACTACTGAAACTTGTCCTTAAATTGTTGAAGTAGTAAATTTCATACCTTCAAGACTAACCTGGGAACCTGACGATTTACCTATCTTTTCCTGAAGAACCATCCTGTGTAATTTTTATTCAACTTTTCATTATCATCAGAACCGTTCTCAAATTTTTAGAAATGTTTTTATCTCAAACCAATGTTTAAGTCAGAATTGCATGGAGGTGTCATAAACTATAGGGCTAAGGTGGGACTGCAAACATTTCCTTCTTCCAAAGCAACTTGGATTTATAAATGGAAAAATTACCTCAACATCAATTCGTTTACCTATAAGTATTTTGTAATCAACTGCATCGAGATGAGACTAAAAGTTGGTTCTGTATATATGGACTTGTCTGAAGCCATCGATAGGGTCAATCGTAGCTCTCTTTCATAATCAAGTTGTTACATGTTAAGCTAGAGGTTCCACTCGGGCTGCCAGTAAAGGTCCACGATCTCTAGTAAAATACAGACTCTTCAGGGATTTGGTCCAATTAGCTGTAACATTTTTGTGTGTAATATTGACATCTAAATAACAAAGCTATTTTTACTGCATTTAAGTGTCCCAAACTCTTAATGAGGACGGACAACATACTGCTCACCTTCAAATCTAGTAAACCCCTCCGATCTTTTATATCCGATAGGGATGCGTGGTTTGGAGCGAATCGTAGCCAATATCCGGTTAATGGGATCATCTGGGTACACAGATGGCTCCCAAAGGGATAATGTTACTGAAGGTGTGCATGAAGAAACCATAGGGACGAGTCGTGCCTTTGCCCTTCAAACTTATGCAATCGTGCTCCCGGTTGAGATGTATGCGATCCTCAAATGTGGGTATGAGAACCTTTTAAAAGCCTTCTGAGAGCATCCTGGGAAACCAGGAAGCTGATCCTCTGGCACGACAGAGCTCTGCAATGCGTTCAATAGGAAGAGCAGTGAGGCGTATCATATCAACAAAATAAAATAAAACTTCAATAAATATTACCAAGTATCCGTCTTAATGCTCCGAAATTCGCTTGGCAGTTCCTATGAGTTAAATCACGTCCCATTATTGGTGTTGATGACCTGGATGCAAAGTTAGACAGGAAATATGAAATTGTCATTCTTTTCTAATGTGGACAACATTGATTCAAGATCCTTGTGCATGCGTGGCTTTGTGTGCCAATCACAAAACTTTAATATTAGAACCTTTAAGATATTTTTGTGAGGTTGATCTTCAAATATTATTCAGTACTGCAGGTAGAGAGCTTAGGTTTAAGCAATTGGGTTAGTTTTATACTGGGTTTTCTGCATGAGAGAATATACGTACAAAAATAACACGGGTCTTTTCGATCAGCGATCTTCTGCCTTTGGACGCATGGAGTTGGAACATTCATTGCTCCTCAATTCAAGGATACGAGAACATTTATTTATTTTAGGATCATATTAATTACGACTTGTATGAATCACTGACACACTTCCTTCCGTTCTTGGTCAAGGCAGACTCGCGTAGTGTAGCGGCTCTATGGTCACCATTGTTTCTCCTCAAGGAAGAATCGGACGTCCTAGCCAGAAAAAATCCATCACACCTGCGTTCAGGCCGGAAGGAACCGGGTCATTTTTGTCCGTGCCGTTCATAAGTTTTGCCATCTTATTTTGTGAAAGTTCGAAATCTCCCGGACTACATATTCGCCTTACTTGGAGGTTTGATCCAAATGTGCTGGCAAATTGCCCAAAGGAAGTCTCTAAGATAAAAGGTTCCACTCAAGAACAAAAGAAAAGGATCACTGACGATAATGCTCAGTTGCGAAAGCTTATTCTGAAAATATCGATTCCCTTAATCATTTTTCAATCGCTGGGACCCATAAATGTCGTTAAAGAGTAATTTAAAGTTGACATGTAAATTGTACCTTTAATAATAAATACGTAATAAGTAAATTGTAATAAAAGTGTATGAATTTTCAGATGAGTATTTTGTAAATGTAACATATTGTGAAAATATACCTTTATAGGATAGTATCCACCTGGCAAGAAGAAACGTTTATGCATATCGCGACTATAACAAGCTTGGTCCAGATGTGCTAGCAAAATGACCAAAAGGAGTCCCTAAAACGAAAGGTTTCACTCAAGAACAAAAGAAAAGAATCACTGACAATAATGCTCAGTTGCGAAACCACATTCTGAGAATATCGATTTCTTTAATTGTTTTTCTATCGCTGGGGGCCATAAATATCCTTAAAGAGTGTTTTGAAGTTGACATAAAAATTGTACCTTTAATAATAAATATGTAATAAGTAAATAATTGTAATAAAAGTGTGTGAATTTTCAGATGCTCATTTTTTTCATGTAGCATTTTCTGAAAATATACCTTTATAGGATAGTATCCACGTCGCAAGAAGAAACATTTATGCATATCGCGACTATAATATGCTTTAATTTCTAAATGAGTGACCATGATGAAATTTGTATGTGGAAAAACATACACGTGTTAAATATCCCCGCCCCCAAAGTAGATCCTGAATAGATATTTTAGGATCTTCCTCCTTATAGGTCAAATAAATCCCTAAAGTTATCATAATTTGTCGATCACTTACTGTCAGCTGCATTTAACAATTTTAATTAGCCTCTATAATTAAACTACATTGTTTAGGATCTTATCATCACAAACCTCCCTCGAGCAAAAAAATTCAAACCAGTTTACAATTAGAAATAAATAGATAAGAGCAAAAATCATAGATGATTTCCAGTTTTACAAGTAATCATAGCAGAAATCAGCAATGATTTTTAATCTATCATATTACTTAAGTCATGTGCCAAACTCGTTTGAATCATTTTTTTTTTAATTGAAATCCAAAATCCTTTTAAGTGGTTTAGTCTTATGTTGTCCGATGTTGTGGCCTTAATTACCAGGGCTATTTACTATTTGCTCGTTAAAAAAACATCTATTAATTAATAGGAATTGCAGGCAGTCGCTAGAAGCTAAACTTCAATTGAATCCATTGTAAAACTTTACTTTTTAAACGTGTGCCTAGGCTCTATATACAATTAGGTCAACATGAATTTTTTTTTATTTGGCTATTTTTGTTTATATATTTACCCACTCTTGAACCGGTATGTAGTAAAGCAAGTAAAAAATACTTCATTAAAATGAACCTACTTGGATTTTAATAGCATTAATGGATCTAAAATGTTGAAAAAGACTACTGCAGGGTATTTTGCACTTTAGCGACGAGATTTTCTTCCTCTTTAATAAAAGTTATTAGGGCCACATGTATCCCAACTTGTTTACCACTAAAAGGACCAAAAGTACGCAAAATAAGCAAAAAGGGGGCAAAATGAGGCGAAACGAGGTAGTTTTTTTGTCGTCTGGCGTGGCAAATTAAAAGAGAGAACACATATAAAACTTATGCGCTGTTCTTAGGGGTGGCTCCGCCCTACGGTCGATTAGCCTATCGTACGGGTCGGGTGGAGACTCATAAGAAAAATCTTTTTTGGAAAAAAAGAAACCACAGCCGTGAATGGCGAATGGTGCGGGTGCGCGAGGATCGGACATCGCACCTGCGGACTAGAGCCACGGCGCTTTCGATGTCGAGCGTCGGAGTTGCACAGCTCCGATCGCGAAGGATCCACGCTGGACGTATTTGTGTCGATTGAGCGAACTGCCCGAGTTACGTCACGTAAAATGCTTTGGGTTTCGAACAGGAAAATTATTTTAAAGTAGAATTAGCTGGACTGCGTTTTCATTGAGGCATGAAATAAAGACGTGATTTCTATTTGCCGACGTTTCAGATATTGCTCCCACCCCCTCAGGCAGTTCCTTTAAATACCACATTACTGGGCGTATTTAACAGACTATTTAAATTCTTGCACGTTCACGTAACTTTTCTAATTTCGTAGACATTTATCTATACTTTTCATATTTTAGATGACCAACTAATTTTTGATGATTATAACATTTTAGTATAAACGAACATTTAATTAGGCACAACAATTTTGATTGTGATTTTGTAAGAATTATTTTACCATCGACAGAAATCAAAGCAGATAAATTTGGAAATAATGCTTCAGGAAATATTCTTAAATTTATTAACAATAGGAAAACAGATGGCAGTTCTTTTCGTCATATATACTGATTTCGAATGTATACTTAAATCAATATTCCGTAATGATGATAATTTCAATATCGAATTAGATAATTGTTCATCTTAGACTTTAAAAAAATGCGGAAACATTCTATTTTCGTTTGCTTATTATATGAAAAGTTCTTTTAATGATAGTATTCGAACTATACAGAAGACCTGATTATGCTTAGATGTTAATTTTTTAGATTCGTTATCTGTGATTTATTCATTAAATTTCTCAAAGTGGATAGACAATTATAAAACATCTGAATTAGATAAAGTATATTAATGAGTGTCATAATCGTAACAAACCTATTGACGACAATAAAATTGCTGCTCATTGAATGTAGGGGTCCGTCACATCGAAATGCAGTTTATATTGTAAACAACAAAATGTTATTCCTGTAATATTACACAATTTGAGGAAGTACGATTACATTCGTTTATTTATGTTAAAATTTAGGAAGTATTGTCAACATTTGGGAACATTTATTTGTAATATCCTAAAATAAGGAGAAATATATCTCATTTGAAAAACATTGATTTTCTCTTAAAAATAGTATTTTCAAATTCGAGCTATAAAGAGTACCTGATTGTGCTTAAGTCTTAATTATTTAAAGAGATATCTGTGATTATTATTCGTTAAATATCTTTAAGTGCATACAAATAAAAAGATAAATAAGATAAAGTACATTTTAACTACATTGACGAGTGTCAAATTTGTAATAAACCTATTGACGACAACAAAGTTGCTGATCACTGTCATATTACCGGAGAATAAGGATCTGGCACATTCAATATGCAGTTTAAATTATAAACCGCCACAGTTTATTCCTATAATATTACACAATTTGGGGAAGTACGAAACCCATTTGTTTATTAAGACTCTCTGTAAAAATGTACGAACATTTATTTGTAATAGCCGAAAATAAAGAAAAATATGTCTCAATTGAAAAGCATATTGATGTAGACTTCTTTTCTTTTAAATATAGTATTTCCATATTCGAGCTATATAGAGGACCTGATTGTGCTTAAGTATTAATTTTTTAGCGATATGTCTGTGATATAATCGTTAAATATCTTTAAGTGCATAAAAAATAAAAAAGTAACCTGAATTAAATAAAGTACATTTTATCTACATTAATGATTGTCATATTTGTAACAAAGCTATTGGCGACAATAAAGTCGCTGGTCATTATCATATCACCGGAGAATGTAGAAGTCTGGAATTTACTGGCACATTCTATATGAGTTTAAATTATAAACAACCAAAGTTTAATCCCATAATATACATAATTTGAGAAACTACGATCCCCATTTGTCTATTAAGAGTTTATGTAAAAATCTAGAGACATTTATCTGGAACAGCACAATATAAAGAGAAATATCTCATTTGGAAAATATATTACATCCTTTTCTTTTAAAGATAGTATTTCTAAATTCGAGCTATAGACGACCTGATTGTGATTGTGTTAATTTTTTAGAGAGCTATTTATTTATTAAATATCTTTAAGTGCATAAAAAAATCTGAATTAGATAAATAACATATCAACTATTTGCTAGTTGTAGCAAACCTATTGACGACATATCACCGGAGAATATAGGGATCTGGCACATTCGATATGCAGTTTAAAATATAAACAACCAAATTTTATTCCTGTAATATTACACAATATGAGGAAGTACGATCCCCATTAGTTTATTAAGAATTTGTATCAAAATTTACGAACATTAATCTGTAATAGTCCAATATAAAGAGAAATATATCGGATTTGAAAAACATATTGATGTAGATTTCGTTTCTTTTAAAGATAGTATTTACATATTCAAGCTATATAGAGGATCTAAATGTGCTTTAGTGTTAATTTTTTAGAGATATATGTGTGATTTATTCACTAAATATCTTTTGATGCATAAACAATAAAAAAATAGTCTGAATTAGAATAAGTACATTTCAACTACATTGATGAGTGTCATGTTTGTAACAAAGCTATTGGCGACAATAAAGTCGCTGATCATTATCATATCACCGGAGAATGTAGAGGTCTGGCACATTCGATATGCGTTTAAATTATAAGCAACCAAAGTTTATTCCCATAATATTACATAATTTGAGAAACTACGATCCCCATTTCTCTATTAAGAGTTTATGTCAAAATCTACACAAATTTATCTGAAACAGCACAATATAAAGAGAAATATATCTCATTTGGAAAACATATAGATGTAGAATCCTTTTCTTTTAAAGATAGTATTTCTAAATTCGAGATCCTGATTGTGATTGTGTTATTTTTTTAGAGAGCTATGTTTGCGATTTATTTATTAAATATCTTTAAGTACATAAAAACATAAAAATAATCTGAATTCGTTAAAGAACATTTTAACTATATTGTTATTTGTATCAAACCTATTGACGACATATCGCTGGAGAATATAGGGATCTGGCACATTCGATATGCAGTTTAAAATATAAACAACCAAATTTTATTGCTATAATATTTCACACTTTGAGGAAGTACATTAGTTTATTAAGAACTTGAATATTGACAATTTATGAACATTTATCTGCAATAGCCTAAAATAAAGATAAATATATCGTATTTGACAAACATATTGATGTAGATTCCGTTTCTTTTAAAGATAGTATTTCCATATTCAAGCTATACAGAGAATCTGATTGTGCTTAAGTGTTAATTATTTAGAGATATGTGTGATTTATTCACTAAATATATTTTGGTGCATAAAAAAATAATCTGAATTAGATAAATTAAATTTTATCTACATTGATGTGATCTTTGTATAAAACCTATTGACGACAATAAAGTTGCTGATCAGTGTCATGTCACCGGAGAATATAGGGGTCTGGCACATTCGATATGCAGTTTAAATTGTAAACAACTAAATTTTATTTCTATATTATTACACAATTTAAGGAAGTACGATCTCCCGTTGTTTATTAAGAATCTAAATCGAAATTTACTGTCGGTTAATATCGGTTTCGGCGATGTTTTATTCTAGCGGCTAAACCCACTTGGGTTTTGTCAATATTAAGTAACTCTGAATTTAAAGATTTCTGAATTTACAAGAGATCATCCTCTCTGAAACACTTTAAGAAAAAAAAACCCTTATTTTTCTGTAATATGTATACCCGATTTAAGAAAATAGTTTGGAACTTAGCACTTATTTGTGCAAACATATATTTTAAATATAATAAAATCGCTGTAAACACTTCATTTTAAAAAAATTATATAATATTATATAATATTATATTTAAATTTACTTATTTAAAAATAACCTATATTAGGAATGGATCATATGTTCCTTTATCCAACAAGATAAAGGGTTTATTGATTATGTAGATTGTGACAGATTAAATCTTAGGGTCGTAATGACACCATAAATATCAATTGCACATAACCAATTCTATTTAAATAGATAATATAATCAAAGCTAATTACGTATATTAATCCTACTTCCATATGAGACTCTTGAAACTTAATTCTAAATTTGGGTGAGGGGGTTGTTTTCGAACGGCTCTATGCTTCTTAGTCACCTTCGGTATAACGTTATACTTTGTTTTTTTTCCTAATGATAATTATAGACACCGTAATATAAATTGCACTAATTAAATATTTAAAAAAAAACTTCTGCAAAACTGTTATTAGGGGATAATCTAGCCTACACTCTTCATTAGACATTCCACAATAAACTTCCCTGAACTCTGGTGGGCGTTGAAAGGGTGTTCTGCCTATCCTCGATCGGCTGACCCCACGGCTCACAGCACTCAGCTTCCGCGGTCAAACTCCCTTAACACGAGGTGAAAAATGGAAGGCTCCAGAAAAAAAACCCTAGAAGAGACTGGTATAAGTCTTCAATTATATTAACTCTATTTTAATTTTTCAACCAATATCGTGGTATTTAAGAAGGAAATAAATGGACATGAAAGTTATAGCGATCTTACCTCGATAAATGACGAGAGCGTAACTAACCCTGGAGTGGAGAGCAGAAGAAGTCTTTAGGACCACTTTGTTGGAAATTATCCTCTTTATAAGCAAAACTTCCACTTTTTCCCACAAGGTGCACATCACACTTTTGCTAAGGTTTCTTTTCCTCTCTCACGTCTCTTGTTTCCCCGTTTTAAATTTAGTACTCCAAGGAGAAGGGATCGAACATGTTTGCCAACTATGAAGGTACAGCTAAGTTGCTTAAATAAATCTAAGAACGAAATAGCGGCTTGCATCAAGACTAGAAAATAGATTCAAACTCAAAATTTCTTTTTATTAGAATGATTTAATTTAAGAACTATAATAGCCTGATCTTTTTGTGATGGATTTCAATAACCCCTTTTGAATAAATCCTATCAAAAACTTTTAAAATAAAATTCCTTAATAATTCCTAGTATCGACGCTTATGTCTAGAGAGAAAAGAAGAGTCTCGAAATCTTCAGTATTTTGCATTTAAGTTGCCACTCTGTAAAATTAGCCCAGGAAGTGTTCTGAAGGGAGCAGAGGGCAATTCATGAAATGTAGTTTACTTCTTCAGATTAGTTTCGGCTAGCTAAAAGACTAGTTAAAGAGCGGTCGGTGAAATACTATTTCCCACAATTCGTCCGAACGCCCGGACATATTACCCCTGTTTTTAAATTTTCTGTTTCAACGGTCTTGTAATTCGTCATATTTCTAAGGTAGGTAATCATTTTAGGTTACTTCACATCAGGAAATGCGCATAATTAATGTACCCTCATTTTCACCATTCACGTGGAAAAGTAGTAGTGTAAGTTTAGTCGTTCTACGAGAGTTTAACCTCAGAATTCGAACTTTGGGGGCTTTTTCTCGGTTCAAATGTGGCCCATCCATCAATTTTTTGACTTAAACTACCCTACTTAATGCAATTATTTTTTTTGGCAAAGCCGAGGTACTTAATATCGACAAGACCCGAAATTTGGGAAATATTTGTTGAATTATATCCAAATAACCAACATTTTATGTTAATGTCCAGCAATTTTTTTGCAAATCGAAGAACAAAGGCGCTAATGTTTTAAATTATCTATTGTAAGTAGAGAGAGTTCGAGAGTTCTGCGCCCGCCTATTTTGAGTATATTCCCATTTCACCCTAAATATTTATTAGATATTCTTTCATTATTTTTTGAGGTCAAAATAATACTAAGTTACGCATAAAATCTAAAAATGTGTACTAGATTCATTTTTGCCTCAAAAATGAGGGAGGGGAGGGATTGAGCAGTCTTACCTTTGATGGATGACGAAATTGTGTTTGCGTTATGTGCTTGTAAAATACAATGGCTCTAGCTCGAAGGAGGGTGCATTTGAGGCATATGCTTATACGAAAATAAAGTCTTATTTTGACCTAAAAATACGCCCTTAAGATCTTTGTAGTAAATACTGAAACACACTATATATTTTGACGTTATAAGTATTAAACTAATAATTTTTACTCCAACCTATTCGTATAATGATATAGCTAGAAATGGAATGGCGCAGAACTGTTTATCATTCCCTATTATACGGTTTCTCATAGAATTTTAAATATAAAAGTTTTACAGTTTTATTCTGATCGCCAGAACGTCCTGTTTCAGGATTGATATCTCTCTGAAAAAAATGAGAAAATCATTTCATAACATTAATGTTTTAGAAAGAGAGCAGCATAAAATAATGTGTTTCTCTAAATACTTTGATCTTATTTTAATCTAGATTTTAAAGATAGTGATATTAAATCTAACATATTCGGAATCAGTGATGAACCAACTATCCCATAAATGAATTATATACAACGTGTAAAAAAGCACAAATTGAGATTTTTCTCATGTGCCCGATTTTCAAATACAACTCTATAACATCTAAATTTTTCTGTGTCCTATAGAATGTAACACTCGAGATGAAACCCCACACCTACATGATACATTTATAAATTTTTTAGAGCTAAAATATTTTGACCCGTTACCAAATACCCTCCTGATAGCTTCAAACAAAAATCAATTCCTAAAATTACCATATAACAAGGTGCATTTAACAGACCTATTAATCAATTATATGTACCTTTTTAGAAAATCAGCATTCAAATTTCGTAGATGCATATCTATGCATATGCTCATATATCTCTCTACTTCATAATTTAATTTATTAGATTATTTTTTAAATGTTAACTGACTAAAAAAAATAATAAAATTATACAGATGATGAACCTAAAATTTAGAAACAATATAATATAAGCTTCTATGATATATAAGAAAGTTTCTTAAGTTAATATAAAGCGTGCTCGAAAGAGATACAATTTTTCATGATACAAATATCGGTCTCAATGAAACTGCTAAATCCTTTCATTAGATCTCCTCTGTTGTAGCACAGAGTTTTAATATAACGTATAATATGTATGAATACTTACGCAAATTAAAGAACTAAAATGCCTATGCCTCAATACCACATTTAGTCGTATTAACAGAGGTAATTAAAAGGGATACAAGATCTGTTATATAGAGGAAACTACATGTTATAAGTAGGGAGATATTGAGAGTTCTTCACCCACCTACTGCATATTTCGGCATTTTTATCTACGAATTTATTGAATATAAAAATACTTAAATTTTAATGCATAAGAATGAAACTAACGATTTTTTAGCTTAAATTCCTCTTATTATATTGTCGTAGATGAAAATGGGATTACACTCAAAATGGATTGTCTATCATTCTCTACTATTGAGCAAAGCAATATGGTTCAAATATTTTGACCGGTTTCAGAAATAGTAAGAAGAAACGGAACATTGATTTTGTATGTTTAGTGAATTCTTAAAATCAATAAAAAAACAATAAAACTAAAGTTGTCATATGGCGACCGTAGGCAGCGAACGTAAGGGAAAGCAGCTTCAGTATTTAAAATTTAAAGCCTATAATTTTTGGTCTTAAAAATGTAACCCAACAATCCCGAAAATATGATTTAGTGTTGTATTTATAAAGGTGTTTTAAACCACCTATATAGAAATAACGCGCCGGCGCCGTTTCGCTCCGTTTGAGCAACTTTGTAGAGTCGCGTCGCCAAGAATTTATCTAGAGCATAGCTTTGAGAATTTAAAAATTCAGGAGAAATTGGGAAAATCCGCAATTATTTTTAAAGCAAAGTTAGGCTAACGAAATTTTTATCATATAAATTAACATATTAAATTAATCATGTAATTGTGCTAGGATTATAAATATGTTATATAAAGCTTTTCTGTAGGTACACTCTATTTGGACGTACGTATTTGATTCCAGTAAGCTTCTGACATCATTATTTCATATTTTCCTTTTTCTCCTATGTCAGTCATCATGAACATATGATGAGATTATCGTTTGATTCCTGCACTTTCTTTGATTTAGATTAACGTCATCTATGAGACACAACTAAAACGTAATCAACATTACCATGCATACACCATCACGTAACTGTCACCTGCTCGCTACGCCATCGCCATCTAGGTTTATGCTTAAACTTGATACAACTTATAAGCTGACTTGTCAACGTTAAGACGTGACTCGCGTGAGAACGGTCTTTTCACCGGTCGGAACGTAAGGGAAAGCAACTCGCAAGACGTTGGATACAACCCTTTTTCTTAGCCTAATCGCCCTTTAATGTATCTTGCAATGAATGCTAATTCCATAAGCAACGTGTGTGGGTTGGATTTATCATCGTATTAGGCTAAATGACAGAATAATGAGATTGCCGAATTCGTTTAATTTGGAATAGTGCATTAACAGATGTAGACCAAATGACTCAACATTAAAAATATATTTAATTATGCTCAAATCTTTGATAGATTTTTAGCGAAATGTCACAGGTTTGAAAATTCCTTTAATTGGCTGTAAATGAGTGGGGCAATCTCAGATGAAGTTAGACACGTGGACAGATATCCATTTGGCAAATATTTGTTGCTTGATGTAATATTTATAGCTATCCACTTTCCATTACATTGACCTCAATTCTCAGTTTTCTATTCCAAAAGCTTATCTTGAAAACTATTTGAATGAGAAACTCGGTCCTGACCCTTCGTACATGACTCTCTAATCCAAAATCAAATTGCCGATCAAGATCGGATAAATGGCGATATATTAAAAATGGAAAGAACTTAAAAAAGGCTTTGAAGATGCCACTAAAGAAATATCTGTGGAAGAACATCTTGTAAAAGGGCAGAAGTGATTCTGCTAAAAAGAGAAACCACACCGATACTAAGCATTAGTATTTAACATATTCTATAGTAGTTAGTTAATTTTTTATAGTTAATATATAAAAAAAAGAAAATAGCTTCATCTAACACGGTAATATTGGAATATAACCGTTCACATCAATTTCAAAAACTCCATTAGTAACATTACAATATACACAAGCTTTTGGTATGATTACATGATATGTCGATCTGGGGCAAATTACACACTTCAACAACTCATTGATTGAATATTCCATTTTCCTCTTGTAATGAGCATTAATATGTTTATGAATAGAGTTTTGCAGAAAATATTCGTGAAAACAAAAAAAAAATAACATAATATGTGCTCCTCTCTATCAGGAAATGTTTGCACAATTACATAACTTTGATTTATGCAAAATAGTCGATAAGTTTTCCAGAAACGCAACATTTTCAGCTGCACATTCGTGTTCCTGATCCATTTCTGGATTGGATGGTTCTGTTTCAATTTCCATGAAAGTGTTCACCTATGAATTCGAATTTTTCAATGTCCATTGAACCCATATCTCTATAAACTTTAAAACTTTAGCTGTAATTAAGATGGTATTTTTTTATTTGTAATAAAGACATTTTCTTATATTTTATAGCATGCAAATGTGCACTAGAAACTTCTTTCTTGGTTTGTTCAAAAATTATTGAATTGAAGTAGTTTCCACAAACTCCACGCTTTCACTTTCTAACTGCCCACTCCGCCAAACCTTGAAAGCAGGGCTTATGATCACAAGACTTAGGAACATAATTTTCTGTATTTTCCAACAATTTGAAGCAAATAAAACATTCATTTTCTATACGGTGTTCTTCTACGTACAGTTCTTCTATAAGCTTTTTCTTTTCGACTTTAATTTTTTCCACCACTTGCTTTTGGTTGCCACTTTTCCTTTTTCTAGTATCAAACATAAGATAACTTTACAAAATTTTAGTTAAAGTAGAGAACCCTAAACTGCTAGTTTTATAATAAGAGTTTAAGTGGGGAATAAAACCTGAAGGTTACATACAAAATGTATCAAGGCTATACAAAAGGCAAAATCTTATTTCATGTTGAGGGAGCATCTTCAGTGGAGAATATTGACCGATTGATAACTGCAGTATAATTTAACAAGGTTATATTATAGGATGAAACAACACACTCAACCTTATGACTACATCTTTAAGGATAAGGAGAGGAAACGTATTAAGATTCTACAGGGAGGCATAAACTTACTTCATGATGAAACAGACTCCTCAGTAAGTCAATGAGAGAAAGCCCTCCGGGAGGAGGACTCACTCTCATTGATACACTACTAACACGCTTCTACAAACTCCGTACAAAACCTATGGCAAACCGACAAGCCGAGAAACTGGTTTCAGACCAACCGGTGGAACAGGCAGGTATCCCAAAAATGTGGTATTTTCGATTACCTATAAGCAATTCGCACACTGATGTAAAGGGCAATACAATATAATATGCCAATGCAATCTGCCTTTGTAGATTCCCCCAAAGCCTTCGACAACATTAAAACCTGGACCTCTCTATCTGCAATATGATGCTAAAATCAATTCTAGATTTTCCACATATTCATCAAAGATATGCCACCGTCCAAATATAAATAGATCAATAATCAAGATTGAAACATTGTTCACGTTGGCATTGGAGAACATATGCTGATGCGTGGATGAAATAGAACTAATAAATACTGACAGTCAAAAACTAATCTCCGTAGTTAAACAAAATTTGAAAATAGTTGGGTTTTGCATTGGCAAGCTCAGTTTTATACATAGATACATACATGAATATGAAGTGAAATATATATGACAGCTGCAGACGGATTAAAAACTAAGGGGACCACACCTGGATTAATGTAGCCCAAGAAAAAATAACAGATATCATGAAGCATGTTGTGAATTAGGTAAAAACATATATAGGGGATACTATAGGGAAACCACAAAAAACAGCGAGAGAAAAAAAAATAAATATAGTTCAGGATATGATCATAAGTTTGTTAACACGCTTCAACAAACTCCTCACAAAACTTAGGATAAATCGCCAGTGTAACAGGCAGGGATCCCAAAGACTGTCGTACTCTCGAGCACCTATAAGCAATTCGGATTTTGATGTAAAGGGCAACACAATATAATATGCCAATGCACTTTGCATTTGTAGATTCCCACAAAGCCCTTGATAACATTAAATCCGGGTCCAAGTGGTCTGTAATATGATGCTAGAATAAATTCTTGATTCCATACATTCATCAAAGATATATACACCAAATATGCTATGGCCCAAATACAAATTGATTAATATTCAAGATTGAAAAAGCGCCGCTTGGCAAACGTGTAAGACTATGTGGTATACTATCTCGCCAACATTATTTATTCTGGCATTGAAAAATATTTTCAAAGTACTTAATACTGAAGGTGCATTATACTAAAGATTCGTAGATAAGAACTAATCTAGATATTAACACATCTAGTTGGACCTGAAAATCATTCTCAGATAAACCAAGCAAATGACAACTAGCCAAACTAACGCAATTGTCGACCATACAAGAAACAACTATGGAAAAAAGTTCCACACTACTTCTACCTCAAACACTGAATGATTAGAATAGAACATGAAACCGCCACGAGGTGGCATCCAGGGTCGAACTAGCAACGGACGTCTATGGTTAGCCTAGTTATAGATATAGAAAAGCTTTTGTGAGCCTGAGATGAAATATTTCCGATAAGAGAACCATGTTGTTAAAAAAGGCCGCAGGAAAACTAAGGATCACACAGAGATCAATGCAGCCCAAGAAAAAACAGACATCATGGAACCTGTTATTAGTCAAGTGGGTCGCATATAGTTGGACATTGAATACCGGGGAAAAATAAAAGAAGTATAGGGAAACCACAAATGAGAAACAAAAAAATAGCGGAAAGGATGGAGGAAACTGGAAAAAGCATCTATCCAACATACGATGAATGAAGGCTAAAAAAGAAAACGATACATCGCTTGAAGATCCAGCGGTGGAAAAATCTGCTCAAAAACTTGTCGATCTGAAATTGCTGGTCAGTGTGGGACCTACGGCCCTAGACATCTCGGAATTTCAATTCCAATAACCAGCAATAAGAAAAACATGCATGTATAAAATTCGGCAGAACCGATGGTATACAGAGTGAACAAATCCGTATGGGAAGCTCTTCCTCTTGGACGCTATGCGGGAGTCCTCCAAAGGTCTGTGCCATCAAAGAAATATCATCGAGACAGATTTTTCAACAGAACAATAACCGACAAGTTGACAACTGCTTCGACAATTTGTCTTAAAGGCAATCCAAGACCCAAGGAAAATTGGGCGCTGCACTAGAAGAATTAGGAAGATACAAAGTGCCAAAAATTTCAGATAGCACCCGCCAGTTCGAATCAAGGACTAAAGTTAATCTCTGTGCTTTAGTAGAATAAGAGAAAATAAGGTGTGTTGATGATACATCCTATATCCATTGTATCTTTCCCATAAGTTTATGAAGTTTAAAAAAAAAATAGAAGTAGAACAAAGATAAAATAAACAAGAAAGAAGGAATACGCGAGATATACCAAGATCTGATATACTCTGCAGGAAGCTCAGAGGCAACCTTGAGTAGGAAAGCTTAAGTGGCGACACGCATTTTTTAGTGTAAATTCTGTTGACTCAAACATTTCTATCATGTTGCTTAACATACAGTCTGTACGTTGTAAGATTAATGAATTGTACATTTTTATAGCCAGCTTTAACTATCCTACTATACTACTTTTGACTGAACATTGGTTGAATATAGATGAACCATTGTGTATCCCTGGATATATAGTAATTACCGCTTAAATTACCGATATGGTGGCACTGCAGCCTTAATTAATGACTAGCTTTCTGATAGGTTATGCTTTGTGGGGTGTGATAAGTTTGGCTACCTGATTGAGGAGAAGCAGTTTGAGTTCTCTGCAATGGATTCTGTAAAGTTCAATATGTATGTGATCTGTATATACAGGTCGCCTGATTCGGATGTCCTTGAGTTCCTGAGTAGACTTGAGATATTGCTGTCTCATCTTCCTGCTAGTCATAAAATTATCTTGGCAGGTGATCTAAATATTGATTATGGCGATAATGAATCGCAAACTACTGCCATGGTCTCAAATTTGCTAACATCTTTTAACCTTTCCATGCATGTTCACAGTTTCACCCGGGTCACTGACCACTCATCTACTACAATCTATTATATATGCTCAAACTTGAGTGAGGATCTGGACCGTGAATCTTTGGATGCGGCACTGTATGATCTTAATGCTGTGTATACCAGGTTTTCTATAGGAAATTTGTCAAAGTATAAAAGGTCCAGTAGGTTGAGAGGGCGATTCGGTAAGAAAAATTATGACCGTTTTCGACAGGAGTGAAATCTCTTTAATTGGGATTCAATTCAAACTGAGTCTGACAGTCTTACTGAGTTTCACACTGCATTGTGTGGTATTATAAATTAGTCTTTTCCAGTTCGTAATGTTAAAGTGAAGGGTCAAACTAAGCCGTGGTTAACCAGAACCAGGGGTATGAGGATCTCAGCTGCAAATTTGAGGTCGCCTTAATACATTAAGGAAGTTCTATCCCAGTAATATATTTTTACAAAATTACTTTTATAACTACAGGAAAACTTATAGCAAGGCTAAAGAATTGTAATACTCGCATAGACTCAATAGGTCGTCAAACCAGAGCAAGATGTCGTGAAAAATCCTAAATGAACTTACAGGTAGAATCAATTTTAATCAGAAGGGTATCTCACTTGATCCCATACATTGAACGAATTTTACTGCTCCGTGGCTTCTACTGTGACTAGCAATATATCATGTGACATCGATCCTATTAGCTACTTGTCACAGATCCACGGTGCTGATAGATTTCGCATTCGTTCTATTGGTCACAATGACATAAAATGCACCATAAACGTGATGAATAATAAAAATGACTCAGGCTCTGATGGCATATCACTTAAAATTCTTGCTGAGCTCCCAAATGAAGCTTTTCTTGCCTTGTCATATGCTATAAATGACACCTTTTTCAGTGGAGTTTTCCCTTCATCCTTGAAGATTGCTACTGTAATCCCTATACATTAGGGGGAAGACCTCGGCAGTCCTGCAAACTCTCGTCCCATATCTTTGCTTTCTACTCTTTCCAGACTGATAGAGACTATTGGGAGGGACCAAGTTGTTGACTTTCTTGAAAGAAACAATATCATAAATATTAACCAGTTTGGATTTCGAAGGGGCAAGAGTACGACGGATGCAATTTTCAACTTTATGGAATCTGTACTTCATGCAATAAACCAACAGGTCTTCGGCTGCAGTCTTTGCGATCTTTCGAAGGCCTTTGATTGCGCCAGCCATGATATTCTGTTAACAAAAATTAAACATCTATGGCTTCCAGGGTACCGAACTGAAATTCTTTGACTCTTACCTAAGTTCTAGATTCCAGGTGGTGACTGTGGACGGGAGAGTGTCTTAGAGGAGACATATTTCCAGTGGCGTCTCTCAGGGATCCGTTTTGGGACTCTTACTCTTTATCATTTACATTAATGATCTTATGAGTCTGGATATTACCGGCTTGTTTACAGTCTTTGCCGACGACAGCACAGTCACATGTCTTATGAGGACCCTGTGGTACTATACGACTTGGTCTCCACGGATCTAAAGAAAATCAAAAAGTAGTGCGATTCTAATTTGCTGTCCTTGAATTTTTCCAAGACACATATGATAACTTTTAGAAATCTCAATCTTCCCGACGTCTCATTTTCGCATCATACATTGGGCTCGGTGAGTTCTTCCAAATTTCTTGGTCTTAAGCTCGACTGCAGCCTAAAGTTTGACGAACATGTTCTGGTGATCAACAAAAAAATCTCGTCGGGTTGTTACAGTGTAAGAGTCATTGCATCTGAGCTGGGCAAATCAGTCGCTAGAGTGACATATTTCGCTTTGGTTGAATCCCATCTGCGCTACTGTATTCCATTCTGGGGCTGCTGTAGCAATCTATTATTTTAGTCAGCCTTCGTCATGCAGAAAAGAGCTGTTCGTTTCCTTTGTGGTGTACATCCTAGAGCTCACTGCCGACCTTTGCTTATATCAAATAAAATCCTGACCTTGCCTAGTCTATTCATTTTGGAAACAATATGCTTTATCCACAAACAGTTAGCGTTCTATTCTATTCAGTCTTACTTTGACCATAAATTTTGACATAAGGCCTGTGTTGTAGTTTCTGTCTGTGTGTTTATTGGGGTAATTGTGTGCGTTTTGTGGCATTGTTAGCATTAGCAAATTTTATTTTGAGGCAAATTAACAACCTATCTAGATGCCAGTTTGTAGCATTTAGGTCATTGTATTGTTTTATAGCTTAGACCTGCTTTATTGTTTCATATTTTAGTATTAGCAAATTTTATTTTGAGATAAATTACAATACCTATATAGATGTAAGTTCTACCAGCTTTGTCAATAAGAATTTTCATTTCGTATGTAGTTCTTGGACAATAAAGCATGTTTTCAATTCTATTCAACCTAATTGTTGGCAAGAGAGCCAACAGATAATCGATATATTGGTTTAGCATCTACAAGAATTTAAGAAATGGTTATTGCGGCCCAACTGCAGGTTAGTAGAGAAAACCATATATCATCTGACAGGATATATTGGTTTAGCATCAACAAGAATTTATGAAATGGTTATTCCGCCCCAACTGCAGCTTAGTAGTGGAAACCATATATCATGTGATAGAAGGGGGCGAGTGATGCCTTCTAATTATTTTTCCTCTAAGTGATGGACAGTACGAGTACAAGTCGAGCAAAGATAAAATGCACAAGAATGAAGGAAGGTGCTAGACATACCTAGATAACTTGGTTGTTGGCAAGAGAGCCAACAGATGATCCATACATTGGTTTAGCATCTACAAGAATTTAAGAAAAGGTTATTCTGCCGGAACTGCCCATGCTGGTTAGTAAAGGAAACCATATTGATCTGTGTGCGAGTGACGCCTACAAATTAATGCTCCTTTATGTGAAGGAGAGGAATATGATTATGGATAAGAGTAGGTGGCATAGGGTTGGCAATAAAAGCATTTAAAGGATAGCCACCGAAAATATTCACTTTTGCTTCGTTTCTTCTAAGATATAAGTTACAATCCACTTCTCTACAGTACATGGCAATCAATATACTGTAGCGGATTCTTCTTTTGGTGCTACATATTTAATCCAATATAAAACGTATTATATTTAGAAAATTTTAATAAAGTTCGTTCACATTACACCTTATAAATCATCTCAGAATCCATTATCGTTGCAATATAATCTTTGTCCCTCGTTTATATACAGACGAAAAGCAGTTAAAATCTTTAATTTTAAGACGCCGAATCGCCACAAATCATTTTTCGCGACTTGAGGTGCGCACCAATAATTCTAAATATTATGGCTTCGCGAGGGTGCATGAATTTAAACCCCTTACTGCTAATAATACCAAAATTAAACTTCCTCCCTTCATTTCTTCAATCCAAACATCCCGCAGGAAACGACGAGTATCCATTCCCCTTCTCAAAAGTTAATAGTATTTTACCTTCTGTCTTTATGCGAGATTCGGGC
>MU184264.1:0-15860 GCA_016904865.1 Pissodes strobi | reverse complement strand
CAAAAGTTAATAGTATTTTACCTTCTGTCTTTATGCGAGATTCGGGCGGTTTTTTTTGATGACGCTTGCAGTTTGCAATATATCTTGCAAATATTGTGCAATGAGAAATCGATAAAGAAAAATTTAAGAAATACTATATCTAGTAACACATCACTAAAATAAATACAAGAAATCTCAGTAAATTAAAAAAATAAATATTTTTTTAAATAACCGTATTGGTATTTATGAGGCGACCAATTATAAGCACAATTTTCAAAGGGAAGTATATTCCTAGTAATAGCTTAAAAAAGCACCATTAAAGATGGTTGGATACTGTGTTTTTCAAGGGTTGCCCCTTAACCCAATTTAATTGAATCAATTTTAAGAGCTTTCAGCTTAGAATATCATAAAAAAATTATCGGTTAATTAGTGAAATATGGTTTAAAGTTATAGCTGGTATAATACATAAAAATCAAAAGTATTTATATAATAAACACATATTTTTATTATTACTCTCGTAAGTAAAACATATTTATATAACATTCAATACATGATAATAATATTAATCGCAACGAATCAAATAATCTAATATGTAATTAATAATTATAAAATAATTGAAGAAATAAATAATGTTAATTTCTATAGATTTGAAGAATTGAAAATACGTAATAAATTACACATTTTATAGATCGATGTATCATCTTTCATCATATTATTACAGTGTCAGATTGACGCCTCAAAATTTGAAATATAACAGGAAAATGAAAGATCTTTGAAACAATAGGTCTAACAATTTAAAAAAGGCAAAATTAAATGTTTTAATTACATTCGAAGTTTTCCTCTGTGTTATATAAATAATATTCACGAGAAACTAGCCTGTAACTTATGACATAAAGCTAGGTAAGATTTTGGAGTGGAGTAAATCTTGGTGAAACAAGAGGCTTAAGAGTGGTATGCTGAATGATTTCTCATCTGTCCAAGGTCCAATATTTTATCGGGCATATAGTGGTTCTGAGTCTTATGAATTACAGGATGAATGTGGTGAATCGAAACGTGTATGGCACGTACAAGATCTAAAACTTTTTTGTGATCCATCGACTGCGAGGGTCGAATTATATACCGAATAACCAACGTTTCTCTTATCATTATCAGTTATTTTGCATATATTCATGACGTTTATCTGAGCTAATGGTTGATTCCCTTTATTGATATTTATTGCTGAATAAGTACCTTGTTATTACGTGAAAATGGTTGGAGATCCTGACATTTTTTTTATATTTGTTATATTTTGGTTATTGATTTGCTAATTCACAGCAATTTTTTTGTTACGGGTCTTAGTATCGACAGGTCCTGCCAGATGCTTGGGTCGGCGCTTTCTCCTAGTTTTCTCCGGTTGCCGGGAGAGGCATTCCAATTGGAAGGGCCGACCATGAGAGAAATAAGTAAATCATTCAGGATGTTTTTTGTTAATTTCTCTATACTTGTTGCCATGATTGCTACCAATTTATAATAATTGAAAATACATAACAAATTACAAATTTTATAGATCGATGTTTCAATTGATACATTGATTGATATTTGAAGCCTCAAAATTTGAAATATAACTTAGGGAAATAAAAGATTTCTACAAAAATAGGTCCAATGATTTAAAAAAGCCAAAACTGATTCAAAATATAAGCAGTTTTCCAAAAATTTCTTTTTTTTTTAATTGCATTAGAAGTATTCCTCTGTGTTATGTGTTCAAAACCCATTTAAACACTCTTTCAAATCTAACGATTTAATTTTGTACAATTTTAACATTCCACGCCACTATGCTCGCATTCCAAAGAAACCTTAAAAAACTCGGCGATATTACTAGCGCCATCTCTTGTTACAACGTTTATCCACTGCATCAGCTAGTTTAGAAAGCTAAAAGCTAAGCGGCGTCGAAAAGCATCTAACCAATCACAGCGCTTTCTACAGAAAAGGCGCTGTACCCCGGCGATATTCCTAGCGCCATCTGTTGTAACAACGTTTACTCATCTGAACCCGCGCTCAACCTACGCCGACCCAACCAATCACAGTGCTAGCCTACAGGATAGCCACTTCACCCAATCTAAAATTCCTAGCTATAATTCTAGGGTCCCTAAAATTCCTATCTATAAGCGAATTTCATGAAAACTAGTGAGCAGATTTCAACCGGATTTGTGTTAAAATTCATAATAATAATTTGGACAATTGGTCATGCTGGTCAGTTTTTACACAATATATCTATATTTACATACATGCCCTTTCTATTTGCGGAGGATGTAGATTATCCGCCAGAAGGGACGGTGACAAGGGGCGTTCACAACTCCTTCGAGTTGATCTAGTTTTCTAGTTATCACGTTCTAGAATCCAGTAACATCTTGAATCCCAGCCTAATAGCACGCGTTAAGGGCGCTTTCCCGTCGGCATGGCGCCAAGGCGCCATGCCAGGCAGATTTCATGTTTTGAGACCCACTAATCTCTCTAGATCTCTACTCAAGTGACCACCCATAGTTATCGTCATCTCAAGTCTACAAGTAAAGGCATTTATCGGCACCCTGTCTACCATTATTCGCAAAATCACTATGACGCAGTACCATCGCTGTACTAACGTCCCCACTGGTCTTGTCCATGGGAGTTCAGCACATTCGAGTCCTGTCTCGAGCCCCAAGGAAGTAAACACACACGTACATAATCACAAGCTCCCAACATCTCTAACGCTGTACCCTGTACAATTGCCGTACTTGCGTCCCCATTAGTCTTGTCCATGGGGGTTCAATTACTCTCTCACAAGTAAGACGCGGTATCATCGCTGTACTAGCATCCCCATTGGTTTTGTCCATGAGTTCTTAATATTCTCTATGCTTTATCAGAGTATAATCTTGTTATACTCTGGCCTTATTCTAATATAAGGTACTTGTCTGCCAATATCTCAAGATCTCACAATGCTATTTCCCCTACGCGGAATTTAGCTTACCTATGCTACCTGCATAGCGTGTTTTAGTAATCATTTTTGCGTGTATAAAAACCGCGTTCACAAAGACATCCATGTTATGCTATTATGCAATAACTGCATAGCATCTCAAACTACTACATTAAAGTCATTCTTATTTGCTGAAATCGAACCACATACAGAAACTACAATAGAGACTTAGTAAGTGCTTTAAGTAACTTTCCCCATTACTAGGAGATAAACTCTGAACGATTGAACGTTGCTCGTCAATTGGTGAACTAGTGTACATAGTAAATTATAGGTGGACATTAAGTTAATATTTATCCTGGTATTATTACTTGTACCTACATTACTGTATTTCATGTTCGAGTTATCTCAGCTAACCCATCTCACACTGAGCTGTTCCGCAGGAACTTTAATAAACATTTAAGTGTATATAGCTGCAAGACAGCGTTTATAATCATATACTAGCTTAGAATTACAACTTTTTATGCAATGCTTTAGCTTTTAAGGTATTATTCTTGTGATATTCCTGCAAGGTCGATACGTAGCATCGACTGATATTGTCCATATCGTAGCACATACTACATAAAATAATTTAATGTTTATATTTTGTTTATTTATGAGTTTCCAGTTATTTTCAGGTAAAACACCTTATTAAAATATTCATATAATGCTAAAGGTTTTTGTTTTATTTACAATGGTTAATTATAGTACCTACGAGCACATCTCTGTTTGTTTAGGAAATCGACCAATATCGAATCTGAGACATTATGTAAATAAGATTCAAGAGAAACTCGCCTGTAACGAATGACATAGAGCTAGGTAACATTTTCGAATGGAATAAATATTGATGGAAGAAAGGGTTTAAGAGTGATATGATGAATGATCTCTCATTTGTCCTAGGTCCAATATTTGATCGGACGTATAGTGAATGCTACACTTAGACGCCACCGCGACCAGCGCAGACTTCAGACCACATAAGAAAAACTACGAAAAGAAAAGCAGCTCTACATTGTCGTCTTAATGAGGCTAATTTCCGGATCATGAAATCATGACAACATTTCCATTCGTATAAAATATGTCGCTCGGATGCATGCCTTATCCACCAAAACATACCCACTAAGTATACGGAGGTAATAAATATAATTTTCCGGTATGAAGGCGCAGCGAACTATAATTACGTAATGAGGGAAGCTCCCGTTATTTCCTTTCATCAAGGGAGGACGTCGCGTCGCGTCGCGCCAGTTGGCACTAATGCTCGCAACATTACATTGGGCTTGATGTACATCATTATTTATTGGAACAATATTATTTTATAGTTATCATATTTCGTCAGTTTTATACTAAAATTCTGATTAATATCTTGTTGGTTATTGGTCAGTAATAGGCTATAAAGTTCAAGAAATCAATTCCCCTCTCTATTTATTTATAATAAACTGGTTGAAACAAAAATGTACCAGTCAAATTTAAATTCGTACTGGATACAGAAATATTTTCTTGTCAATAAATTTGGTCCTGAAATTATTATTAATCAATTCTGCATTCTTACATTTAATTTTAACAATTGGGTATAATAAGGTAAGTATAATAAAGAAGGAACCACCAAGATACGTTAGGCTAGGTTATTAGATTGAAATGTGTTGGCCAGTGCTGTAAATTGTATCAGCTATTATGGTTCACAACTAATTTGGTTTATCTCCAGAAAATTCAGGTTAGGTTAACTAATTCTTTAAATTTGCAGTTACGCCCTATTCTCTAATAATTATCGATACTCATGTGTGTGGTACCCCAACTTGCAGTCCTACCAACGTTACCCTTTGTTTCGAAGGATATCCTATGAAAACACTTGAGTGATCAAACCTGGCAGTTTCAGCCAGTGCCCAGATTACAATCATATGCTTGGGCATGCTAATCGCTATGCCAAGTATCAGTTCCCGTGAATTTTGTCTCTGCTACTCTCTTAGAAAAGAAGCCAGAAGATTCGTTCCCTTCCAAACCAATGTATTTCGGTACTCAGAGTAGAGGAACTGGTTCGATTCAAGTATTTTGAGCTCTAAGTAATATTAAATGAATATTTCATTTGATTCGTTACATAAACCATTTTCCGAATTGTGGATAGAATTTTGATATTAGTCACTTAATACTTGGGTTCCCAAAATTGGATTTAATTTTGAGGAGCAGTAATGATAAAATGACACTTCGAGAAAATCGTGAAGAGTTAAACAATAGAGAAATGTGTTCAAAATTTCAAGACTAAATTTCTTGAAAGGTAGCAGTTCTTTGGCCGCCTCAATCAAAATCCTGCGGATTGAAGACATTTGGTGGATCTTTCTACAAGTGAAACTATTTTGACATAACAAGTACATGTTCATTTCCTGTCCAATAAAAATTTGAAGGGATTTTTGGTAAGTATCGTTTTGACTCCTGCAAACCGGATATACATAATCTGCTAAAAGTTTTTCTTCAAAATAGAATTACATACAGACGTTACTAACCCAAACCTAATTCATAACCGTGGATACCCATATGATTCTTTTATGTATCAGTTTCTCCTTAGATTTTTTGAACCAATTATCATTATTTCTTTTCTGACGTTATGATGCAAGCACCATAATAGCGCATAAATAAAATCTAATGTCATGTATAAATCAGATTTATCAACACAGAGACATCGATCAATTCGGATCGACAACACAAAGAAGATGTTTATATCAAAGAGAGTTAAGATGCACATAAAAAAATCAATGATGTAAATTAAGCTCCCCATCAGGATCCATGGACCAAGATGTAAAGATTGAAAAAAGATTAGGACAATAAAGATACGAAATTTTAGTTAATTATGTGACAGGAAAATCAGGCAATGGCATAATATAAGACATATATTATACAACGAAAATAGGATAGTGCCATTATGGAGAGAAAAGAGGATAAAATATAGAAAAAGACTACTAGCATCTTTTGATGAAAGAAATTTCGTACAATTATAATTTTGAGCCACATCATCTTGAGAAAAAACATTACAGCAATATAAGATATAAAGATATAACTCGGAACCAAGGTATAAATGAAAAGTAGCGCAGACAAATACAAAAAAAACATAGTGAAACACTGAGGCAGTAAAATGGATGATAAACTAAAATAAAGATAAAACTAGATAAAAAAAATTAAAAAGGTATATAAGCAAAATAAGACGGAGAAAATCACAATAGAAAAACTTGAGAATTCTTAGAGAGTACAAAATAATTCATAATCTAGTCAGAAGGTATTAATGTTTGTACTAGCAGCATAAAGATGAAGAAAGATATTTACATAAACAGTTGTAAACATAGGAATAAATACATATAAAAAGGGAAAAACGGAAAAGTAATGAAACAAAGGAGAAAGCATAGAACTATATTACTTCATAATGTGTCAAGAATAGAAGTAAACCAAATAGAAAAATAAAAGAAGGGTTCATCAGTTATAGAATTAAATAATGACTATTTACAGAAATGGTACAAAATATAAAATATGAAAGTGAACAGACAAAGCATAAGCCAGGTGAAAATGAAAGACGTGTGTTAGCTAAACATCACGGTTTGAACATTTTAAATATCAGTGCTCAAAAACCATTTAAACACGTTTTCAAATCTAACGATTTAATTTGTATTATTTTAACATTCCACGCCACTGTGTTCGCATTCCAAAGAAATCTTAAAAACCTTGGCGATACTCGTAGCGCCTTCTCTAGTTACAACGGTTACTCATCTGAACCCGACCAATCACAGCTTTCCCCTACAGGATAGCCACTTCACCCAACCTAAAATTCCCAACTATAATTCTAGGGGTCCCTAAAATTCCGATCTTTAATAATCGAATTTTATTAAAACTAGCAGGCAGATTTCCACCAGGTTTGTGTTAAAATTCATAATCTTAATTTAGACAACCCGTGATGCTAAGCTTTTACACAATTTCTCTATATTTAACTTATTTGCCCTTTGCTGACGTAATATGACAATAGAGGGGGTAAGTTAAGGCGCCAAAGCATCAGACGACGCCATCTCACGTTCTAGAATTCACTTCTTAACTGGTCCTCTTCAAAGCAAGTCGCGATCCCTAATCGTTCCTCATGGCACACGGCCATGGAGGTTTGTCTCTAATTTTTTAACGCTCTACTAGCGTACCGTCAGCAACAGGCCATGTAAGTAAACTCACACGTTTACAATCACTCTCTCAATATTCTCTCAGCTTTATTACAATATAAAGTCTCCCATAAGTGCTATTCCATTACACGGAGTTTAGCCCGTCTACGCGATCTGCGTAGGGTGTTTTATAGTAATTTTTGCGTGTAGAAAACCGCATTTTCGCAAAGGCTGTCATGCCATAAGCATATATCTGCATATCATTCTCAAATCTCAATACACTACCATTGAGTCATTCTTATTTGCAAGAAGTTGAAGTACATTATATATTGAAGCTAAGGAAAGACTTAGTAAGTATTTTTAAGTAACTTTCCCTTGTGCTGGAAGATAAACTGCTGAACGATTGAACGTTGCTCGTCAACTGGTGAATATAGTGTACATAGTAGCTTATATGTGGACATTAAACTAATATTTATCCTATTATTATTGCTTGTATGTGACTGTATTTTATCTCAAAGTCATCTCAGCTAATCGATCTCATACATAGCAGTTCCGCAGGAACTTTAATGAACATTTAACTGTAGCTGCAAGGTTATGTTTATAATCATACACTTGTTTAGGATTACAATTGTTTATGCATTGCTTTAGCTTTCAAGGTATTATTCTTGTGATATTATGCAAGGTCGATACCTAGCCTCGACTCATATTGTCCATATCGTAGGACTGACTACGTATAATAATTTAATGATTATATTTTTTTCTTTATGAGCTTCCACTTATTTTCCGGTAAAATAACTTATTAAAATATTCATATAATGCTAAAAGTTTTTGTTTTATTTACAAAATCACTTTAGAACTAGCCCCTATGGTAAATTATAATGCCTACGAGCACTCTCTGTTTGTTTAGAAAATCGACCAAGATCGAATCTGAAACAGTGAGCTGCACGGAATATTTTAGAAAAACACTAGAATAGGGAAGCATATAGTATAAAAATATATATATGTAATAAAAGTACTAAGAAAAATGTTGAAGAAACAGAATAAAGTATCGAATAGAAAAATAGGGAAATAGAAGCAGGAGATTAAAGTTAACCATATATCGAAATAAAAAAGGGTGCATCAGATATGGAACTGGTGCAGCCGATGTAGCTCTACTTTACAAAGAATTGTACATACAGGTGGAGAAATAGGTAAACATTTGTAAGATAATCAGATATGGAACTAAATTAATGCTGTTTAAAGAAACGGTACAAAATAGGACAATATAAAAAATAAAAGTAAACAGACAATGCATGAGTCAGGTGAAAATGAAAGGCGTGTGTCAGCTAAACATCACTGGTTGAACATTTGAAAGATTTTATCTGAGCTGAAGGAAATATTTTAGAAAAACGCTAGAATAGAGAAACAGAATATAAAAATATAGATGGAATAAAAGTAACTAGAGATGGGTTGAAGAAATAAAACAAAGTAAACAATAGAAATTTGGGAAAGTATCAGCAGGAAATTAAAGTAAACAATAAAGGATATGATAGCCTGGGAGAGAGTATACAGATAATAAGATAAATTATACTTACTTATAGATATATAGAAGAGGAAGATGAAGTAGAAATATTTGAAATTATTTCGTCAGTTTCACCACCTAAATGAGGAGGCCGAGATAAGAAGGAGGAAAAATTCAAGGAAAAATTACTATAATAGGTTTAGTGTAAACCTATGAGCATGCTGCATTTTAGCTGGAATCCAGATTTTTACAAATATCCAGAAAATATAATTTATATCCAAGGATATATCCGACGTAACATTACTGGAATGAAAGTAAGTAATGGCGTTAGCTCCAATTTGGGCCTGCACATTTACAGAAGCGAAGGTGCACCTAGCAGTTAATCAGTCTTCTAACCAACATAAAGTTACATTCTTAGCTTTCTATATCCTCATATAGGATAATTCGTACATGTCAAAATATTCTATTTCAACCCAAATTTGCTGCTCTATACTGTATTAATGAAATAGCTATATTATTTTATTTTATTTAATTCTTCCAAAGGCTGTAATATTAAAAATCGATCGCATTGATATATGCTTAAAATAAGTTTTAAAACATTTGAATCAAGGCTTTAAAAGGTACGTTAATTTTACGGCGCAACGTGTTATAATGATAATATTCACAGCATGACCACAAAGTCAGCGAGGAATCAACTACAAGCCTGGTCTACGAGTATTGATAATTATTTTGCAAATCTGGGAAATCTGGCAACTGTGGATTTTTTTTTGGGAAGTCTGGGAGAGCTTTAAAATCTCAGCTCAATTCTATTTGGATTGACATAATTCTTTGTCGAATTTAGGTGATCTGCAAAGTTATAAGTACTTAGTAAATTATTTTACATTATAGATTGTATATTTGATATTTATACTGTCTGTACCATCTGCAAATTCATATGCTCTCTTTTGCCTATGACCACCTGGCTATACCATAGTGAGCATGAGCAAGCTTTCTTACTAAGAATCTGACCTCATTTTGCCAACCAGTGAATATAACCAACAAAATTGAACAATCTCAATTGATCAACATATCAATAATATATGTTGGATAGGTATACCAATTTAATATAAATCATAAAACTACTAATACAAATAAAAATAGGAAGCTTACCTCTACCAATGCTATTCGGTGATAAACTTCCAGTTGCAGTAGTCACAGTAACTCCTTTACTAGCTTCCGGTTCCACTGGTGATACATTGGGTACCACTTCTCTAGTTGCTTCTTGAAGTACATTTACAGCCCTTGATCTCATGCTAGCGGGTTGTAGAATGGTATATTGCTTATTAGCAGCTTCGGGTGACTTAACTGGAGCAGATTCCGAAACCGTTTCTACAGGTTTCAAAATATTTTTGGGTTTGCCTTCTGGAGAAGTTGATTGGTCGATATTTGGGTAGCCTACAAAGGTAGCCTCGGCGGGGAAGGGACCTGATATTTAGATGAGAACATATTGCTTACAATCTATATTTTTTCCTAATAATACTAAATTAAAGTTCAAGACTTATGATAAATAAATCGTAATCTGTTGTGTACAATGAACTTGGTTAATTAGTTATAATACAAAATGTTGAGGGGATATTAACAGAGGATATTAACATCATGCCCTCTTATTTTATGTTGTTTGGAGAGTAGTAGGACACTACAATATCGCAAACAACATATAAAACGTACAAATAAGATTATTCCGAAATATTTCCAAAGTACAGGTTATCCGGATTTCATTATAATAACCCCCCCCCCTCTAATTCGCTTAAGAAAAGTGGACACCTTGTACTTGTTAGGGGCACTGTATCAAAATTGAAAAGATCTAGCACATAAAAGGAAATTAAATTAACGTGTATTTTAAAACTTGTTTTACTTGGGGACCGATTCTCCAAGTAAGTCAAACAACTAACCTAAATTTGTAAGATTTTTACTACTAGGTTGAGGCGGTCGAAATGCCGACGTTGTGGAAAATGGCGACGTCAAAGCACTGTTGGAACTATGCCTGGAAAACTCCAAAAACCCTTGCCGTTCTGAAAGCTGCGTGTCTTCCCGTTTCTTGTCTTTTCCACTGTCCGATATATCCGACTTATCGCTAGATTCGTTTTTCTCAGAAGCGGCTTCGGACATATCTATTTCAAGCTCGTTTGACGAGTCGTCGACTAGTTCATTGAAGTCCGGAGAGCGATAGTCGCTCTTGCCCTTGTCCTTTGATTCATCGATAACTTCTTGTTTTATCCGAACTACTTTGCTTTTAAAGTTATCAGAATTGCCATCTTCTCGCAACGTTATTACATCTTTAAGTAAACAAGGATTATCTGTACTAGAGTTCGATGCGGAAGAGGGAGACATTTTGACAACGGATTTTTTTTCGTCAAAAAGATTTTCAAAGGCGGGAGATTCTTCATTTTGCGTGCTATAGGAAGATCCCCTCGTACCCGGCCAACTACCTAAATTTTTCAAAGCAGCTTCAGTTTCACGTATCAGAGTTTCATTAGCTGCACTTTCATCCGTGGGACTTGAACTTGAAGAAAGCCTCTGGCTTTTCTTCACCGGACTGTTAGAAGGGTTCGGGGGTATCACTCTTTTTTTCTGAGGTAAAACTAAGGACTTGGGGTTAGCTGAGGGCTCTTCTGTTGATTTCTTTCGTCGTTTGTCTTCAAGTGATTCTAGCTTCGTGAATGTTTTGGCAACTGCTGCCATACTATGGGTACTCGTCTCAGGTTTTCGTTTCTTTAGATGCGAGAAACCAAATGGACGATTCGATCTGAAAAGGAAAGAGACGATCTTAGGGATCTGACAATAATGATTAATAACAGCTAATTGATTTATTAGTTAAATTGATTCCACCGAAAAATGTCAAAATTATTCGGTGGTACATACAGGGTGTCGGGTAAGTATGCGGCATTTTTTCCGAAGCCTGTAGGAAACGTGAAAATAATATAATTAATTCTTATATTTTTTTCTATGGAGCCTAGTGCTATTTAACTACTAGGCAATCCCGCTTTTCTTAATACATATCTGGCAGCGTGTATGGGAGGCATGACTCAATAACTTCGTGGTGCTAAGCATTTTAAGCATATGGAGAAGCCAGGAGTGGTAATTCCAAAATTCTGACAGACCTCAGGTTACTAAACTGAAGACATTTTGAACCAATTACTAAAAAAGATTTTCTTCATTGGCTTCAGTAAAATTAAGGTTTCCCAAAGTGATAAAGCTTAGGTCATGTTTGTTATGGTAGTGACCTCAGAAGCTTTAAATATTGAAAATAACTTACTTTTTAAGGTTGTAGGATATAATATTTAAATTAAAAAAAAATATTATTAGTAAGAATAAGCTATTAAATCAGTTAAAATTATGAAATAAAAATAAAGGGTAGTAAATGATATTCTTTAATAAATACAGAAATCTAGAGCATTTCTACCAAGCATAAATATAGTTACTAAAACAACCCCTCTAATAAATGTTCAATTTGAGCTTCACGGATATTCTTCCTCTTTTTAAGTGATCGTGTCCTTATTGACTAATGTCGCATATAGAAGTTCCTTAAATGGTGGCTTCAAAACGGGCTTCCTTCGACTTATCAATCGATGACCAAAAGGGTTAATCACATGTTGGCAAACCCACATTTAACTTCTAGTCTACCTACAGTGGCATCTCTTCTAGTCAATATTATAAATATACAACAATTCAGAATAGAGAGCAGCATTTAATCAATTTTCTACAACATGTGGGGCAGTTTTCAAATACACCAGCCCACACATAAATCGTAAACCTTTGTTGTTGTCTTGAATGTGTAATGCCATAAGTATTTTAGTTTATGCCAATTTATTTTTCTATTCCCTGAAACATCCGCATATAAGTTCAGTTTATGTTATCTACTCTCATCGAATATTCATCAGAAGCCATAGCAGTTGGTTAAGGTCAGAGTAGGAGGAGTAGTTGATCCATTTTTTCAATGTCAGGGTATCATGCTGTTCTTGGAGCCCTTTCTTCACTCCGCCGCTACAAAAAGATACCCAAAAATTAGGAGCTTACACTAGTTTTAGCAACTTTCCTAATTTAATCCTCTTACCTCTTTATCATTAGCTACGACTCGTCCAAATTCAGTTAGCATATCTTTCGCCATAAACTTTCCTTGTTGCCATAGACTGAAATCTACTTTCATAGATTAATAAAAATATTCTGCCATGATCACACATACTTACAGAAATTTCGACGCGGCGTTTTATCGTAAATAATTGAGATCACTTAACTGTTATTGACCTATGCACTGCATATTTCGATTACCTGCTATTATTACTAAGGCAAAGCATGATAATGTCTCAATTATTTATCTCTAAATTTTATCAATGCTAATATTATGTAAAAAGGGTCCAAGTTATATAAAAATAATATTTTGAGTCCGATAGTTCTGAGATAACGAGATTTAAGACCAGTTGATTTCCGGTTTTTCCATACAGTTCAAAATTCTTAGTAGTACGATTTATCAGGCCATACCTCCTATAAAAAGTGCAAAGAATATATACATTTACGCAAAAAAAAACAAATCAGGGATTCCTTTTGAAGCTCGGTACCTCAGGACCGGGACACCATAGAAAAAAAATTATACAAAATAATACTAGTTTGGGTTAGTACCTTACGTGCCTTGCCTACACGCTTTTGGAAAGATGTTGCATGTTTACCAGATACCCTATGTATTTCATAGCGTCGGATTTAAGATATCTACATATTACTATCTTAGTACTATTATAAAACAATAACACATAGCAGCGTCCTCTTCAATCATAGACCCTACTGGGCCCTATCAAATTTATCTAAAATATGTCACTCATTACCATTCAATCATTTTTGTGTCAATAAAAGACTCTGGTTTAAGAAATGCTCATTAGTTCAAGTAAGTCAAATTCAATTCTATATCGCCTTGTCACGCAATTTTCTTAATGCATATAGAATGAAACCGAAATCGCTAACTACCTTCAAGGGACCCAATATCAGCCTCTGAATGACTTCTGTTACCTAATCGCTTCAAATTATTTCAAGCTGTGATTCCTCAAGTGATTCTGTGAAGAAAGGGTAACTAAACGTTTCATTTTTACAATTTTCCTTGGTTTTATTAAAGAGTTACTACCACTGATCTATACAATGGATGAGCATAATGCATGTGTCATCTGAAGAGAAATTGATTACGCGTGGGCGAAAAAATGTGTTTGTGCGCACGATTCCCAGTCATATTTTTTAATACCTCGGCATTACTGATCAAGCGCAATAACACTCAATCCGTCAAAATCGCCAGCTGTTCAGCCACGCGGTCGATTACTGTCGATTTTCCAGGCCCGTACCGAGCTCGTAGTTTCGTAGATTAGTATCGATCGATGGCAAACCGAGCAAACGGAATTTACGGCCTACCCCCAAGCTACGCCATTCGCTATGTGTTTTTGTTCGGTTGGGATGTGGTTTGGTTGTTTGCTTTGAACGCCTTCCAAGTGAGTAAGTAATGTTTGTGTGTGATTTTTGACTATATTTTAAAAAACTGAGACTGCTTTTTAGCTTATTGATTGAGTGATCAATTACTGATCATTACATTATGAGTATTCGTACTTGTAGATATGGTTAATCTTTGTCGAAGCAAAGGCGCTATCTCGGGAATCTCCTATTTTCAGTATGTATTAACAGTATAGGTATTAGTATTATTAAGGCATAAACATCTAAAATATCTCTAAATAACCCTGCAATAAGCTGTATTACGTGATTTTCTAGTAAGGGTTGATATCATGATAAGAATTTTAAGATCCTTTACAGGCCTAGGCCACTATGTGAAAATCGGCCTCTCCTATTGGTCGATCTATCTAGAAACGATCCGCCTACAAAATAACAGCTGATCAAAACCTCGTGTTTTTAAGAAGCGTCTAGAGATCAGGCGTAATTTTCGATGCGGCGAAACGAATCCATGTCTCTACAAAATAACAGCTGATCAGTTAGCGAGATTTCAGTTCATAGTGCACTTGGGATTGAGAGGCGCGTGATTGGCTAGCTACGTGAGGTGACGCATGTCTCCACGCTGCAACCAGTTATTTGCAAGTCAGCAGATGGTCTAGGGGTCTGCATGGTTGGCCTTCACTTCGGCGACCTGGGTTCAAATCCCGTCGGATTTGTTTTTTTTTAAGTAAACAGTTTTTTTCTTGATTTTTGGGGTTTTCTTGGGTATTGCTTGGGTTAGCGCTTGGTTTGTTTCCTTTTCTTGAGCCCCGGAACGAGCGAAGCGTGCGGAGGGCCATATACTTGCCAATTGCAGGTCTTTAAATCGCATGCATTCACAAGTGCACTACGAACTGAAATATCGTGATTAGTTAACCTCGTATTTTAAGAAGCGTCTATCAAGTGTAATTCTCGATGCGGCAAAACGAATCCATGTCTCTACGTTTTAGCAAAACTTCTACAACGCCTCGTTAGTGTAGTAGGCAGAGTGCTTGCCTGTCATTCCTGCGCTGCGGGTTCGATTCCCGTCGGTCGCGACAGATGTTTTGTTTATTGTTTTCTATTAACTTACCTTTTTTCTTAATTTTGTGTTAGTTTGGGTTATCCTTGGGTTAGTTTTAGTTAGCACTTGGTCATTTACTGTTGATTGAGCCCCGAAGCGAGCGGAGGGTCATGCAAAGCCATAATAATACCTATTATTCGTTTCTCTGCATCGAAAATTACGCCTGATCTCTAGATGCTTGTGTATTTTATTCTGTTTTCTCTGGTATTTGCTTTTAAGGCGCCAAAAGAACCCAATGAAAACATATATAATCATCCATGGTATTTATCTATGATTTACTCTAATTAAGTATTTAGGCGATATATGGCGCAAACAGAGTTTTTATTGAGATTTTTACCAAATAACAATGTTTGTGCAAGTGATTGATGAGGGTTGTCTTCCAAGTGAATTTAGTAATGTACTATGTACTGAAGAAGTTTTGACACAAAAATCAAACTATTATACCAAAATAAAGAAAATAAATTTATAAGTACGAAACTGTTCACGTTCTCGAATTAAAATAGGCATTGTTACAGTGCGCAAACGCAATCATCCCGAGATTTGCTAGAGTTTGTTTACATTTTGACGTCGTAAATTAGCCATTTCGGTGAAAGGTTATTGCTTATCCATTCGTATAGATCAGTGGTTACTACTTAGCTAAAAATCTTAAATAATTAGCTATAAATATTGATATATTGATGGTACAGAATTGTCTTCCCTCTGAAAATCTGCCACGCTCTTTATTATCTTCCAATTCTA
>MU184263.1:120092-152828 GCA_016904865.1 Pissodes strobi | reverse complement strand
AAAAATCTTAAATATTATTTTATTTTATTCATTGATAGTCTAGAAAAACATACACTGATAAAAATCTAGAAAATTTTTTTTAATAAATATTTATTTGCTTCAACTAAAAAATACTTAGGTTAAATACAGTGTCCTCAATTTAACTAATTGGGCGTGTTTATTTATTTGCCTTGTGATAACATTACTTTTTCCATATTAAGCACATATTTATTAGCCTTAAATCTTTAAAGATACGAAACCTCTTCATTATTTTGGAATCTTTACCGATTAAAAAAAAACTAAGAAAAATATAGCTAATTTAAACTAAAGCGTGAAACCTAAATACGTCTTAAAAATAACGGTGTTTTTTAATGTTTTTTAATTGCTATATTTTGTATTTGCTAATGAAACTGACTTTTAATCATTCATCTAACTGAATGCTAATAAACAGTCCTTTTAGAAGAATCAACACATATTTACAACAGCCAAAAATTATTCATTGAATAGTCAACTACATACAATTATTTGAAATAAATAAATAAACAATTATTTATTACAAATGCGCCATTTCGATCACTAAATAATTTAGTTATTTGAATCAAGTTAATGAAATTGTTATTTCAAATTAAAATAAGTCTAGAACAAATAAAAATGATTTGATTCAAATAAGAGAAATTGTTTTGTACAAATACCCACAACATTGGTTTAAATAACTGACCTACTTAAATTAAAACATAAAGCTTTTGGAACAGTACCTCAGATTTCAATTAAAACAACGGTTTTAGGAAAAATATATGTTATATTTGTTCCAAAAGCTTTATGATTTAATTTAAATAAGTCTGTTATTTAAACCAACGTTTTGGGTGTTTATACGAAATAATTTCTCTTATTTGAATTAAACTAATTTATTTGTTTTAAAGTAATTTTTGTTTGATGTGAACAACGATTATAAAATCATATTATTATTTGTTCAGAAGTAATATTTAAGTCGAACAAAAAAATCTTAAAAACAACGTTTTGGGTGTTTATACGAGATAATTTCTCTTATTTGAATTAAAACTAATTTATTTATTTTAAAGTTATTTTTGTTTGATGTGAACAACGATTATAAAATCATATTATTTGTTCAGAATTAATATTTAATTCGAACAAAAAAATCTTAAAAACAATTAATATTATTTTTTATTCACACAAATATTTGCTTGAATAAACTCCATTTTTCTTGGATCGAATATATTATTTTCAGGTAGTATTCGTAATGTAATTATAAATAATATATAAATTGTAATGTGTGATTTTTCCAGTAAGTGTAAAATGTAATAGAAAAAAAGTATGAAATATTTGCATTTAACGTGTTTATGTCTTAAAATGAAAACTATGGGTGGGTTGGGTTAGTTCTTTTATAAGAATCAACACCTATTTACAACCGCCAGAAATTATTTTTTCTACTGCCGTGCTTAAAATACTCACTTTACGCACTCTATAAGATTCGTAAAATAAGCCTTTTTAATGTGCAGTGCGTAAAGTAAGTTATTTTACGCACTAGTGCGTAAAGTAAATCTGACATATTTTTTGACGTTTAGTGCAGTGCGTAAAATATTATATTTTAATAAAAAATTATTTATTACAAATGCACCATTTCGATCACTAAATAATTTTCGTATTTGAATCAAATTAATGAAATTGTTATTTCAAATAAAAATAAGCCTTGAACAAATAAAAATAAGAGAAATTATTTCGTACAAAAACACCCAAAACTTTGGTTTAAATAACTGACCTATTTAAATTAAAGCACGAAGGTTTTGGAACAAATATACCTCAGATTTCAATTAAAATACAAAGGTTTTAGGAAAAATATATGTTATATTTGTGTTAATTTAAATAGGTCGGCTATTTAAACCAACGCGTTGGGTATTTGTACGAAACTAATTTACTTGTTTTAAAGTTATTTTTATTTGATGCGAACAACGATTATAAAACCATATCTGTTTGGAATAAATATTTATTTCGAACAAAGAACATCTTAAAAATAAATCAAATATTATTTTTTATTCAAACAAATATTTGCTTGAATAAACCTCATTTTTCTTGTATCGACTAATTTTTTTTCTCAGTGTAGTATTCATAATGTAATTATAAATAATATATAGGGTGTTTCAAAAATATGGTTACAAACTTTGAGAGGTGATTACTGACATTATTTTAAGATAGAAGGTTCCCATAAACTATGATCCTTAGTCGTTTCGGTACGGAGATACAGGGTGTTACATTTTAATATATATTTTTTAAATAGCTCCTAAATACGTTAATATTTTTTTATGACATTCGGGAAGTAAAATAAGCATTTAAGGGCACTTATTTTCAAAATGTAACACTTGCCCAAATTTTACCAGTGGCTTCGGTGCAAAATTTTGTTATATTTTTGTATGGAAAATTTGGTACACCATTGACATTTAAAAAAAATAAATTTTTTTTCTGGTTCCTTATTTTATTTAGGACAAATAAGATATTTGGTGTTTTTTGATACGAAGAACGGTTTAAGCTAAAATTATAATTTTTAAGTTACCCTCCATACCGCCGCGTAAGATATTTATACATCAAAAATTAATGAAAAAAAAGTTAGAGAAATGCGGTTTTCGGCGAAAAAATGGCAAAAATGGGAAGAAAAAAAATGCTTTATGAAAAGAAAAACAAAAATTTTTGAAAAAATTAGAAAATAAAAGTACTTATTATGAAACGAAATAAGAAAAAAAATAAAAAAAAACAAAAGATTGAAAGTTAATAAAAGTATTATAAAATAGGAAAAAAAAAATCAAAAAAGGAAAAAATAGTTTGGAAGGATAATAAAATGAAATAAGAAAAACAAATTAATAAACATAAAAAAAGTTCGAGAAACGTGGTCCGGACAATTTCGAAGTCCGGTCGAGAGCCTAAAATTCGGGACTTCTCAGAACGTCTGGCAACCGTGGGAACCCATTCGCTTACATGCATCAAGTTGCATTATACAATATTTACTTGAATAACTGTACCTATGTATATCTCCGTATGATCAAATAGCCTCGGCCATTAATTTGACAGAAAAATAAACAAACCTAAAAAAAATAAAAAAAACTAAGAATTATTTAATGAATCCTGATGTTCAAGTAAAGATTTAGTCACATAATGTATGTCTGCATGAATTTGGCCATTTTACGAAAAAAAAAACATTATTGTTATGCGCCTAACGTTTTTCCAGCTGTTTTAATTTGAAATAATCAAATTCATTAGAAGAGACTTTCATTTTAAGAGCATTTCTCTCATTAAGTTTGTATTGTTATACACTTTTCTAATACTTATTGTTATTTCACAATGTTGCTTTAATTAATTAATTTGAGGACAAAAAATGTGATTGTACCATAATACTGGTTTGTTAACACTCTCCGCGTCTCTGGCGAAAAATAAGTTACAAAAAATGTGACGTCAACCTTAACGGCATTATGTGTATTACAAAATAAACATCATTAAAAACATAAACACAAACAATAGCGGCGTTACGAAGATTTCACTATTGTAAACGTATCCTTAAATGACAATATATACATATTGCGCTTATCGAAATATTTTTTGCTCATTAATTAAAATTGACCCAAGTTTATTAATAAGGACTTTACACATAATTATTATATCATTAGCGCCTAGAAAATCGTTGGGCAGCCAATGTTAATTAATGAGTAAACGCACGCGATTAACTGCACACATTTCGGGACTCTCTAAAACTCTTAAAGGCCATTTAAAATAATTATTATTGGATTATAAACTAACTAATTTGGACTGCAATATGTTTCGTTAATTTATAATGATGGCGAACATATTATTATGAAATAATTTCAACAAAATTGGCAACATCGATGGGCTAGTAGCTCTATTAATTACATTCTGCTACAAGCAAGATGGAGATCCAGTATTAATAACGTCAAAACCCTGCCAGGACTGGAGTGTGGCAGCGATCAGAAGCTTCTATTAGCTCTGGTAAAAATACATATTAAAACCCCGAAAGCTAAGAAAAAAACTTCATCCCTGAATTCTGAAAGTATGCATCTGTTTCAGCAAAAACTAGAAGAAAAATTGGAAAAAATCCAAACTACACTGATTATAAAGATTCAGAAGCAATGTGGCACACTTTCAAAGCATCTATGATTGAGACCAAAGAGGAAGTAGAACAACAGAGAATCACAGAGACAAAATAAGCAGTGGGTGACTAATGAAACATGGAATGCGATGAAAGAAAGGAAGATCCTGTTCTTCTACAGGCTTACAGAGTGAAGAACAGATGGTCGAATACCAGAACTTGAATAGAAAGATTCAGCGCCTGAGTAGCCGGGATAAAAATCAACACTACCAGAAAATTTGCCAAGAAATTGAAAGAGTTCATAACACCAGTGAAATATGAGATTTTTTCCAACGAATTAAATAAACCACCAGAGAACCAAAGAGCCAAAACTTGAAAAATAGAAAATGAAAATGGCAAAGTAATTACTGAAATAGGTGAAGTCCTTAAATTATGGCAACAGTACTGCAAAAATCTCTACGGAAACGATCCTTTACACAAATAGTGCACTATGTAAAAATCGACCTCTCCTATTGGTCGATCCATCTCGTATTACGATATGTCTGCGTGATGCAATCGGTTTCTATCAAGAGCTCTTGTAGTGTAGAGGTTTAGATCGTTGGGTCTCACCTGGAAAACGCGGGTTCGAACCCCGTTGCTTTTTTTTATTTCTTTTTAAAGATTATGTTTCTAAACCGCTTTTTTTCTTGATTTTGGGTATGTCTTGGGTTAGATTGGGTTAGCACCTGGTTAGTTTCCTTTTCTTGAGCCCCCGTAGCGAGCGAAGCGAGCGGAGGGCCATGCGGATCGACCAATGGGAAAGGCCGATTTTTATATAGTGCACTATTTGTGTAAAGGATCTTATAATGCGACTCTGAAGAAGAACTGAAGAAGTTATCTTCCATTGGCGATGTGGAACGAGAGCCTGATATTTTGAGGTGCGAGGTAGAGCAAGCCATTCGCTACCTAAAAAAATAATAAAGCAAGCGCAGAAATGTTAAAACAACTTAATACAAAAGGTATTAATCTTGTATGGAAAATATGTAACAACATATGGCAAACAGGTCAATAGCCAAATGACTGGAGCACATCTACTTTTATCCCATTGCATAAGAAAGGGTCCAGTCAAAAATGTAATAACTTGTCTCATATCCCAGCAAGGTCATGCTAAGAATATTACTTCAAGGTCTTAGATATTTTCTGGAATGGCAGCTGGCACAAGCACAGGCTGGCTTCGTTAGTGGCAAAGGGACCAGAGAACAAATCTTAAATGTGAGACAAATCATTGAAAAAGCAAGAAAATTTGGGAAGCCAACATATATGTATGTTTTCTCGATTGACTGCTTTCATTGGCAAAAGCTCTGGAAAACTCTTTTAGACATGGGAACCCCTCAACATTTAGTCCTTTTACTCAAACGCTTATATGAAAATAGTACTGCAGTGGTCAGACTGGACGACAAAATCTCCCATCCCTTCAGCAGACAGCGAGGCGTGATGCAAGGTTGTATTCTGTCACCCTTATTATTCAACATTTATGGAGAATACATTATTAGGAAAGCCTTGGAGGGGTGGAAATGAGGTATAAGTATAGGCGGTAGAAGAATAAATAACCTACGCTACGCCGATGACACCACAACCATAGCAATGGACGAACAGGAAATGTCTGAACTCAGTGAAAGTTGATGGTAATAGACCGTACCAGTAAGGTAGAAAAGTGCCTGACATACGCGATGTAGAAATTGTGGATGAAATGATTTATCTGGGAAACCATATAAATAAAGAGGGAAACGCGTCCATAGAGATTAAAAGGAGAATAGCTCTTGCCAAAACCTCCATGACCAAGTTGAATAAAACTTGGATAGACAAGCATAATATAATACCAACAACAAAACGTAGACTTGTCGAAACTCTTGTATTTCCAATTGCGCTTTATGGAGCTGATGCATGGACCTTAAAGGCTTCCGACACTGCTAAACTGGATAGTTTCGAGATGTGGGCTTGGAGAAGGCTCTTGAGAATTCCTTGGACTGCTCATAGAACGAATACGGAAGATATTGGAAGAGCTAAAAATTAAAGATAGACTGTCAACTATAGTAAGACGAAGAATTCTCAAACATTTTGGACTTGTGAGAGGAAAAAGGAGATGACAAACTTGAAAAACTTGTAATATAAGGAAAAACGCTGGTTGGACCAAGTGAAGCACTTCACGGGAAAACCATTAGAAGAAACCATAAGATGCGTTCCAGATATAGACAAATGGAGAGGAATTACAAACACCATAACGTGAACGACAAACATAAGGTCACGACACTTCATGAGGTGAAGTAAACGACTAGCGAGACAGAGAGTGTTTAAAGTAAAATTTACCTCGAAATTTCCCGTAAAACCGGCAGAAGCCGCTGCCTATCTCTTAAAAAATGACCAAATTCTCCGATCCTGGCTCATTTTTCCATTTTCAAATTGTTTTGAATGGGATTTCAGGCAAATAAAATATAAAAAAATATATGTGCCTCACCTTTATAAGCACACAACTGAAGTGAAACTTCTGAAAGAGTTATTAGGAATTGAGTTTTTATTTTTTTTTACTTTTTTTCCTTAACTTTTATTCCCGGTTTCGACCCTTTTTTTATTTGTTTTTGCTTTTTTTTCAACTTTTTTTTTTTCATAATGTTTTTCTTCTTTCTTTCCATTTTTGCCATCCCGACCTCGTAGCTCTACTCCTTCGCCTTTTTTTCGCTGAAAACCGCGTTTTTCTAACTTTTTTTTATTATTATTATTTTCTTCTTTTGTTTTAAGTATAATATTTTTATTAACTTTCCGAACAATTTTTTTCGTTTTTTAAATTTTTCCCCATTTTTTCGAAAATTTTTGGGTTCAGTTTTCGGTCAAGATCCTTATTTTACCCCGGCTACATGTCCTGAATATTTCAGTCATTTAGCTATACTAGAATATGCTTCATTAAAGTGTTTCACTTTGATTTCCGCTTCATTTCTTCGGACTTACTACCCCCACTAAAAAAGTTTCACTTCAATAATCTATTTATTTACTATTAAAATTTAAACGTCAGTTGTCGCAGTAATGGTATGTCAACGAGTTACAGGATGAGCCAACAATTTCGTAAGTCAAATTTTTTTCTCCAATAGTCCAATGGACCAATGCTGTCAGAGGCTGGAAATATAATTTAAATAACATAATCGAATTTTCATCTTTTTAAAATATTTCTTTTACAATGAGCCATGTAATATGAAATATTTCAGAAATAATGACGAAGGAAGCTATTGACGTCTACCAGATGTCGGCCGCTGTATATTTCGTTCAATTCAATTGATGAGCGTTTTACCTCGACCTTTCTCTAATATTGTGGTTTCTTGTCGTTGCTTGGCAACAGAAGTTAAATATAAAATGCGCACAGATTGAAAATCACAAAATTAGAATATTAAATAAATAATGTTAAGTGAATTACATTATTTAAATAATATAATTGATTCTTCCTTTTTTTAGGAAATTTCATTTAGATATCAAACACTGTTACTTAAATATTTCAAAAATAATGACAAGGGAAGCTATTGACGTACACCAGAAGCCGGTCGTCCAATTCAATTGATGATCATTTTACGTTGACCATTCTTTCATCATGTGGCTTCTTGTCGTTGCTTGGCAACAGAAGTTAAATATAAAATGCCCACAGATTGAAATGAACATGTCTGATCTATTGCGATACATTTATCAACGTTCTTATTGATATTGACACTGATATATTTCAAGCACTGAAATGTGAAATTTTGTTTGCAAGGCAGCAATATTTATTTAAAAACTTACCACTTGATCTTATGATATCCTAAAGAAATGGTGCATTTTGTTCAGTTTTCAGTAGATATGTAAAACTTATCACTTGTTTAAATTTAATCATTATGTATTACAATATGTTTTCTTACAGTTTTTTAATATGTATAATATGCATAATATTAATTAATAATATTTGATTTTAATATTTCGGTATAATATTTCGTATGTTTTTTACTTTGCCAATGTAGGTATAAACTTGCCACCTTATTTTAATAACAGTTAAATCTGAAGTTAATTCAATGGACATATTATCGTAGGGCAGATGATAGTAGTTCCAAAACTATCCTGAGAATGTCAAAATATCGAAAGACGTCTCTGTTCCATATAATTACCCATAATGCATCAAAAGCAAAGCTATCTATTCGGATTCGTAAAATTGGCGAAATATTGAAAATTCGTTGCGATTTTCTGCATGTTTCAATTTAACATCGGTTTTTTCATGCTACCCGGTCTCGTATGAAATATTGTTATAGAAATTTAAAAAAAAATCACCAATTGCTCTCGCAGCCGGTTTTACGCCGATTTTACCTGAACGAGCCATAGTCTTGTGTCACGTTTCATTCACTATCAGCCCAATATTAAAATTTGACAATTAATATACCTAGATTATCTCAAAATATCATATACTACTCTAATTAACGATGTCAAATGGTATTCGTATTATCTACCATTATGTTTAATATCATCGTAAATACCTTATATAGATTGACTTATTCCATTAGTACATATAATATACTGGTTCCATTTACAGTCCTAGCTTTGAGGTCATTACTAACGACATTGCGAGTCATTGAGTGCATATAGTTCGTTTCATGATCATCAAGGAACAAGGTTTTTGCATCGACATTTTAATGGATTCGAACGGAAAATGTTGTAATGAAGAACCTCTAAAAATGGTTGTATAAAGATGGCTTTCTCATTTCAATTGACTAGCAGTCTATTTATAAGCCACCTAATATATTATTATTTGATATTTGAGGAGCAAAAGAATTAGAATTATTTTTAAAATTTGTACTGTCACGAGTGAATATATCTAAATATTTTTTTGGAATGCACGTGATTTGTAAAGACTGTTAGATATTGTGGCCTTTATTTTGTTTGCCTAGATTAGTGCGTGGGTAGCGTGTCTGTCTGTTAACCCGATGGGTTAGGGTTCGATTCCCGACGCGTACCTACTTTTGCTTTTTAACAAAATTTTATTAATGCTAACATGTTGCATTCATTTTGATCAGATCTGGCTCGATTTTATTAGTTTTGACAGCCGAAACAAACCCAAATGTCAATATAAGCACCGGATCAGGGGGGTAATTCTTGAGTCATGGGAACAGCTCCCACGTGGGAAAAGAGGATATACCTAATAGAGATTATATTGTATTCTTCAAATACGCGATTGGAAAATTGAAGTTAGGTAAGTGTATAGTTCTGAATTACTATTTACATTATCGCTTCAGTCTCGAGTGAATAATATTATATTTTTTCTAATGCACGTGCTTTGTAAATACTGTAGATATTTCAACGTTCGTGACGCACGTATAGAATGGTTCGTGGGCAGCGTGTCCGTCTGACGACTCCATGGATTAGGGTTCGATTCCGAATTAAAGTTTGTTTTTTTTTATTAAAAAAAAACATTATTGACGGTAACATCTTGTACTAATTTCTTCAAAAAATAGGTTTTATTAATTATGATAAGCTATCAACGAGCTAAGCGTAGCCCAGCGGCGTGCGGTCCATGGAAGCAAAGAAAGCATTACTAATTCTAGAAGCAATGCTCCCAAATTTAATACTATTTTGTTTCACGAATAATAATTATGAAAACGAAATATTAATTTTAGTGTGAAGCAGGTTTGAGTATATATATTTCATTTTTGTGATGTTGCCTCCAATGTCGCAATCGGCCATGGTTCATGTCGAGAAGAGCAAACGGCCCATGGCCGACTTCGACATTGGAGGCTGGATCACAAAAATGAAATATATACTGATACCTTTTCACACTATTGAGAGAAAAATAGTATTAAATTGGGGAGCAATGTTTCTAGAATTTTAAGTAAAGCAATGCTTTCCTTGCTTCCATGGACCGCACGCGGCTGACGTAGCCAAAACTAACCCAAACATCAATATAAATAAAAAAATATATATAAGCACCGGAATACCCCTATTGAACTTAAGTGAAATTGCACTTTTCTATCACTATTTACGTATTATCGCGTTTATTTAGAAAAAATATATAACGAGTGAATAATATATTGTCACGACTAACAACCATCCGAACGTTTTTGTGCTACCCTATAGAACTAGCCGCCCCGCCGTGCCCCTCGCTTCTCTGTCTGTATGAATCACCGACCGGCCCGCCGCGAAGTTTCGGGATAGCTGGAATTATCTCGATGGCCTCGTCGAGATCATATAGAGTGGCATCGGAATACTTTCCGAATATTCGTGATAGATTTGAGATTATATATAAGCAGACCTAAGTCGGATAGTCAGTTAGTTCAGTTAATCATTGAGTGTTGAATAGATATTAGTGGTAAAGTTATAAGAGTAGTTTAGTGAGTTAAATTATATACAGTGGTGGTGAATAAAGAGAGTATTAGTTGAAAATAGCAAAGTTGTAATTCTGTTAACAACCCACGGGAAAAACGTAACATTTGGTGTCAGAAGTGGGATTGTGAAGGGACCGGACTTGCGAAGTATTTTTCGAGGAAAGAAGAGGTACAAGTACGTCAACGAGACCGTTTGATTGGTGGATTCTGGTAAAATTTTATAATATTCTATGGTCAATACAAGGCACCAAACGGCAGAAATGGAGCAAATTAATAAAATGTTGGCCGATTTCATGGAAAATCTAAATGCTGAGAGACACATAGAACAGGACCGGCTCCAGAAAATTTTTCAAGATCAAGAAGATAAAAAGCAAGCGGATCGGGAAGAGGATGAACGTAAAAGGCAAGCAGAACAGGACCGGCTTCAGAAAATTTTGCAAGACCAAGAAGACAAGAGACAAGCAGAACAGGACCGGCTTCAGAAAATTTTGCAAGACCAAGAAGACAAAAGACAAGCGGAACGGGAACAGGATGAACGTAGAAGGCAAGCGGAACAGAACCGGCTTCAGAAAATTTTACAAGATCAAGAAGATAAAAGGCAAGCGGAACAGGAAGAGGCTGAAGGTAGAAGGCAAGCAGAACAGGAACAGCTGCAGAAATGGATGCTGGATGTAATTGTAGGCGAGCAAGGAAAATTACAGAAAATATTGGACGGGCAAAATGAGAAATTTGAAAAAGAAGTAAACAATATACAAAAAGAAGTAGGAGACGTTCAGAAAGAAATGAAGAATCTACAAGCAGAAGTTTCCAAACTAAAAAATCAAGGATCCACCGAGAGGGTATTCGGCACAGGACAACATATTAAACCTCCACCCTATGACGGTCAAACATCCTGGACAATGTACAAAAGTCAATTTGAAGCCGCTGCTGTTGCCAACGGTTGGAATAATGAAGAAATGGCTACATCACTAGTGGTAGCGCTTCGTGGATCTGCCCTGGAACTACTGCAGACAATTCCCATCAGCCAACAGGGTAAATATGACATACTTGTAGCTGTCCTGGAGAGACGATTTGGCGACCAACATAGAAGACAGCTCTATCAGGCACAAGTTAAGTCCCGACATCAGAAGCCTGGTGAAAACCTGCAAGAATTTGAGGCAGACATTAGACGTCTCATTCAATTGGCCTACCCGGGAGCGACAGAAGAATTTCAAGAGGAACTTGCTGCCCAATATTTCGTGGATGGTATTAGAGATCCAGAAATTCAGAAAATGCTACGCCTAGCCAAATTTGATAACATCAGCGAAGCTTTGGGTCGAGCCCTAGAAATCGAGGCGGCCTGTAACATCTCCAAGCCAAAAATCAGGGCCGTATCCATCCAGGAAGAAAAGCCGACAAACAGCTGTGAATTAACTGAGATGGGCGAAATTTTGAAGAAATTAATGGAAGTTCTTCAGGCCACAGGGAAATTCCGGGAGCCAATTGAAGATAGGCCACGTAACCGAAATACATCAAGTCAGTGCTATAGATGTGGCAGGGCTGGGCATTTGAAAAGAGACTGCCGAATACAACTACGGTCTAGATCTCCATCCAGAGACGCTAGGGCCTCCAAGTCAAATCAGGAAAACTTCAATTAGTCAACATTGCGGGGCGGGTGTTGGCTAAAGAAGATAAAGCCCCCAGGATCGTCTCCATAAAAAGCCTAGGAAAAGCCGCCGACAGTCTAACAATTACAGGAAAGATCAACGGAAGAGCCATAACAATTACTGTTGACACCGGTGCGGCGGTATCTTTGATAAGGTCCAACAGAGTGAATAGAGTAGAAGTTCTACCCATATCAAAGAATGTAGTTTTACGTACGGTTACCGGTGAGACAGCTGAAGTACTTGGGGAAATGGATATCGAACTTCAACTGGGACGAACTAAACTACACCACACAGTGTTAGTCGCCGACATCGAAGACGAATTTGTTTTGGGGATGGATCTCATCGGTCAACGTGGATTCTCTTTTGACAACAAGCTTAATCTTCTGAAGTTGAGCACCGAAGAGTTCATCCTTAACAAAACAGACGATGGCACACCGACTAAAGTAGTGGCGGCATGTACTGTCAGAATAAGCGGAAGTACCGAGCAGATAATTTTTGAGAAATTGGAGAAGGATTTTGGAGGCTGCATCGGACTTATCCAACACCACGATTTGCCTTGCAAACACCTCGTAGGCAAAGCACTAGTCAAAACCGACGGCGAAATACCGATAAGGATAGCAAATATTTCATCCAATTCCATCAAAATCAATAAAGGAGATGTAATAGCCACTTGCGAGCCGGTGCAGTGGGTAACCAGTTGCGAAACGCAGTCAGAAGTAACACCCTCAACATCACCTAAGGAAGTCCTAGAACATTTCCATAAGTCGTGGCAACATCTGTCTTCCGAAGAACTGACGAGAGCTACACAATTTATCAAAGAGCAGAGCACAGCCTTTGAAAGGAAAAATGGCAATACTGGAAGAACGAACATCATAAAACATAAAATCGACACTGGAAGTGCTCACCCCATACGACAGCATCCTCGGAGGCTACCAGTGACGAAGCAGCAAGAGGTTACCACATTAGTCAACAAGATGCTTGACGATGGAATTATTGAGGAATCATCGAGCCCATGGTCGTCTCCTGTTGTCTTAGTCACTAAAAAAGATGGAACTACCAGATTCTGCGTGGACTATAGAAAGCTCAATGACGTCACCAAGAAAGACAGCTATCCACTTCCCAGGATTGATGACACGTTGACGACACTAGCAGGTTCTCATTGGTTCTCAACACTCGATTTAAAGAGCGGCTACTGGCAAGTAGGCATCGACGAACAAGATAAGGAAAAGACTGCCTTTTCTACCGGAAGTGGTTTATATCAGTTTAAAGTTATGCCCCTCGGATTATGCAATGCCCCCGCTACTTTTGAGCATCTTATGGAGGTTGTTCTACGAGGCCACACTTGGAAGACATGCCTGGTCTATCTTGATGATATAATGGTAATGGGAAAAACTTTCGAAGAGCACCTACAAAACTTGCATGAAGTTTTTACTAGAATCAAGAATGCTCAGCTCTTACTGAATCCAAAGAAATGTTTTCTTTTTCAACAAAAAGTTGAATTTCTCGGGCATGTTGTGTCATCAGAAGGAATCCAAACCGATCAACGGAAGATTACAGCAATCAAGGACTCGCCTCGTCCTCGCGACAAACATGAACTGCGGAGCTTCCTTGGACTATGTACTTACTATAGAAGATTTGTTGAAGGATTTGCAAATATAGCGGCACCTCTACATAAGCTCACTGAAGAACGAGCCAATTATAACTGGGATCATAACTGCGATTCTGCGTTCAGGAAATTAAAAACGGCTCTATGTTCTAGTCCAATATTGGGATATCCGGAACAAAAGGGTAAATTTGTATTGGACACAGATGCAAGTAACACCGGCATCGGAGCAGTTTTATCGCAAGTACAAGCAGGGGAAGAGCGAGTTATCGAATACTACAGTCGAACACTTTCGAAACCTGAACGTAACTACTGTGTAACCCGAAAAGAGCTTTTGGCAATAGTACGGTCTGTTGAGCATTTCCATCAATATCTATATGGGCAAGAATTTCTGATAAGGACTGATCATGCAGCACTTAAATGGCTTTTGGATATGAAACAACCTGAAGGACAGGTAGCCAGGTGGCTTGAAAAGTTACAACAATATAATTTTAAGGTTAAGCACAGAGCAGGGAGATTGCATAATAATGCAGATGCTTTATCCAGAAGACCATGCGCGGATAATTGTAAGCATTGCCAAAGAGTAGATCAACGAGAAGGAATTACTCGGATTAGGCAAACGAAATTTGAGGTTGATCAGCAGTGGACCACAGAGCAACTTAAAAAGGAGCAGCTTGAACATAGTGAAATAGCACTATTGCTAACAGCTAAAGAAGAACATCAACCAAGACCAAGCTGGAGCGAGATATCAACTAAAGGACTTGCTTTTAAAACTCTGTGGGCTCAGTGGGACTCCCTGGTGGTGGAAAATGGACTTCTTAAACGAGCCTGGGAAAGCGCCGATGGAAAAGTAGTGAAGACACAGTTAGTGGTACCAAGGAGGAAGATATCGGAAGTTCTGGAAGAAGTTCATAATGGAAAGTCTGGTGCTCATCTCGGAGTGAACAAAACGATTGACAAGATTCGCGACAGATTTTACTGGGTCAAGATGTGAAATCGTGGTGTCGGCAGTGCTCAACCTGTGCCGCAAGCCAAGGACCCAAAACAAGATCTAGGGGCAAAATGAAACAGTATAATGTGGGCCTACCGTTTGAACGTATCGCCATTGACGTAGCTGGCCCTTTTCCAGAAACAAATAATGGTAACAAGTACATTTTAGTGGCAATTGACTACTTCAGTAAATGGCCTGAAGTCTTTGCAAACCCCAATCAAGAAGCTGTTACCATAGCAGAGGTCCTTGTGATTAACCTATTCAGCAGATTTGGTGTTCCGTTAGAGCTGCACTCAGATCAAGGACGCAACTTCGAATCCAAGGTTTTCCAGAAAGTCTGTGGTTTACTCAACATCCATAAAACACGGACTACCGCCTTACATCCACAATCAGACGGCATGGTTGAAAGGTTTAACAAGACCATTGAAGAACATTTGTCAAAGGTCGTAGATGAACATCAGAAGGATTGGGACCAACACATACCACTATTTTTAATGGAGCGGAGGGCCACGCGTGAAGTGAAATAGTAGAGATAACATCGGGCTGCTGCCAAATGCGCAGGTCCGAAAGTCGGACGTTTGCTGTAGGTAGACGCGAGTGCAAAGTATCAGCATCAGCTCTCTTTTGTTTGGCTTTCCTTTTTATCGCACCACTCTCGGGTAAACTCTCTTTCTCTCATAATTCCGTAAATCACAACACTTAATATATCATATATATCAAGCACCAATGAATATGTCTACTGACTCCAGTGTCAATGTGTCGGAGTTGATAATAATTATTGTAGTTTAAACGAACCGTAACAAACGAAAAACCAGAAAATCAGAACTTTACAGGCACATAGTGATACGAAACTATCGATAGTAAGGGCTATCGAATACAATCGAGAGTTTTTTTAAACAATCGATTGTTTTTCGACGAATGCCCGTCCCTCCACAGTCCACATCAAATCCAAGAATAATCTTGGCCGGCGCCGGAGCCACCTCCTATAATATATATGACATCTATTTAAAACGGGTGCAATTTGAGTATCGGCTACTCTTTCTAACATCGTGAAAAATAGGTAGTTCATCGACGATCGATCTACAGGCAACGTCAACATCAACACATCAGCTGATCTGATCCCGATCACGATCACAGCTTTTTTAGATTAGGATTGGCTTCTAGCGAGCAGCGGTTATAAACCATAATGACAGCTGGGTGGATGGGACTTGGTTTGTTTTCTATTTCGAGGGTTTGTTTGAAAGTCTTCACGGTCCAGTGAGTTGCTTCCAACAAGTCTAGTGGTTAGATGCTGAGCTTGTAATACGATGCTCCGGGTTCGATTCCCTTCAGTGGCAACACTTTTTTAATTTTTTTAAGGTTATGATTGTTTCTTTTTTTCAATTTGATATAGTTTGGTTAGTTTTGTTTACTTGCGCCTCCGGAGCGAGCGGAGGGCCATGCGTAAAGTGAAATATTATACATTCTAAAATAGTAAACATACCCTCTAAAAAATAAACAAACCAAGTCACGCCCTCCCAATTGTCATTATGGTTTATAGCCGCTCGCTAGATGATACCGTTTATTTATTGTTAGACTCGGCTATACTCGACAATCTCCGAAGCTTAAGCGTTTGTTTACTATTTTAGAATGTCTAATAGTTCACTTTACGCACAAAAATAAAAAAAACTTGTGGCCACCGACGGAAATCGAACCCGGGTCGCCGTATCACCAAACACAGAATCTAACTAAAAGACCTGTTGAAAGGAATTCATCGCACCTTAAAGACGTGGGTAAATTTCACGCCTTCCGGAGAATAAACGGTATTTTCTAAGTGTCAATATTTTTCACTATCGAAAGTTATCGATGGTTTGACATTCGACTATCGATGGCCAAGATTATCGATAGTTTCGTATCACTACCGATATAATCACATGCATAGGATAATTCAGTATTTTCCCGAAGCGCGAGACAATTAAATTTAGAGCTGTAGCGCTGTGGCTGCGCATTAGGAATGGGATATTATCGATATAGTTTAGGAAACGATTGAATAATGTTCTAATATTAGATGTACGATGTAGACTACAATTTTATTGATAAATTTAATGATTTTACTAGCGGCGGGTGTGTATAAACGTTTTTCACATATGGTTGCGGGGCCATCTAGCTCGGGGGCCCCGTATCATTGCTACGGCTGATACCGCGGTAGCTACGCCCCTGGTCAAAGCAACCTTAGCAAAAGTTGTGTGCTTTTGACACTATTTTAAGTTTTTCAAAGGTTGGTTACACTGACCTTAACAAAATTGTGTATGTCAAAGCCACCTTAGCAAAAGTTGCGACACCGCCTTGAAAGAAATCTCCAGCATTTTAAGATCCTTTACACAAATAGTTCACTATGTAAAAATCGACCTCTCCTATTGGTCGATCTCTATTACAATATGTCTTCGTGATGCAATCAATTACTGTCAAGAGCTCTCGTGGTGTAGAGGTTTAGATAGGTGGGTCTCACCTGGGTTCAAACCCCGTTGCTTTTTTTTATTTTTTTTTAAGATTATGTTTCTAAACAGTTTTTTCTTGATTTTGGGTTAGTTTGGGTTAGTTTGGGTTCCTGGTTAGAGCGGAGGGCCATGCAGATCGACCAATAGAAGAGGCCGCATTTTATATAGTGCTCTATTTGTGTAAAGGATCTTATAACGCAAATCTCTAGTGGTAACGACGACGTCACAAATCACAAGATGGCCGCGCAAAAGAAAGAAAATATATATTTTTCTCCATAAACAGCTTTCAAAATAGAAAAAAATAGTATAAATTATATGCTCTAAAAGACGTTTAGGGAACCTCACACGTTAGGATACTCCCTATATGATCTGTTAAAACTACTGTCTCATTTGTTTATTTTTTTTAATTATACGTGCTGTGTAAATGCTCTTAGATATTTTGACATTTTTAATCAATACCCCCTATTGGTGGGGTGGTAGTATGTCTGTTTGGCAACCCGATGGTTTGGGGTTCGACTCCCGAGCTCAACCTACTTTTTTTTTAAATCAAAAATATTGACTTTAACATTTTGTATTAATTTAAACTAAAAATAGATATTATTAGTTTTTATATGTTATTAACGAGCTAAACACAGCCAAAACAAACCCAAAAAATAAAAAAATAGATATAAGCATCCGGGAAGCTCTAATGTCATTATTATTAAGTGAAGTGGCACTTTTTATCCAATACTACACGTATCCTGTGTATTCTAGAAAACATAATATATATCCACGTAAAAGCTAAGCAAGTATGTCTATCACTGGTGAATAGTATAATTATTGTATTTTTTTTATACAATAAAATATGTATTTGTCTATTTTACGTTCAAAATTATTCAGTGTTGGCTCTACTTGTTAATTTTTTCAAAGGTTGGTATGTACTGACATTAACAAAATTCTTTATGTCAAAGCCACCTTAGCAAAAGTTGTGACACCGCCTTCTAAATTTCTAGAAATACGACGTCGGTCGTCACAAATTACAAGATGGCCACGCAAAAGAAAAATATTAATAGTATTAAAAACACGTTTAGGAAACTCCCCATAAAACTTGTATCTTAGTTATATAATTTTTTTTTCAAAATGCACGTGCCTTGTAAATATTCTTAGATGTTTCGACCTTTGTTTCGTTTGTCTAGGTTGGTGCGTCGGTAACGTGTCTATCTCTCAACCCGATGGTTTAGGGTTCGATTCTCGACGCGTACTTAATTTTTTTATTGACGCTATTAAATTTGATGATATCTAACTCGGTATTATTAGTTTTAAAACGTTATTAACAAGACATTGCCAAAACTAACCCCAAGATCAATATAAATAACACAAGATTAAATCACTAACCGAAAATGAGCCCAGGACAGCGCAGATCAAGTAGTCACCTCCGGATCAGCCCTAATGGATTGACGTGAAGTTGCAGTTCTGCGTCATTATCCACGTATCGCGTGTATTTTAGAAAAAATATGTTACACGTGACGTATTTAAACAAGACGAGGATAATTTCCACCTTGCACATGGAAGTATCATAGTGTTTTGGATTATCAAAACTGAGGATTTATTTTACTTATCCAAGTGGGTGTCATTTTTGCTAAGATTAGTTATAATTAGAGGCTCTAATCTAACATCATGCGCTTTAAAATATGTTAGTTTAACGGAAATGCAATCAAGCTCATTTGGCAACAATGCAAAATTGTACTTCACTTCAGCGGGAAAATATTTATGTGTTATGTAAAATATACAGGGTGTTGCAATATCGATGTTCACCATTGGGGCAAAGTTGCGCAATAATAAATAATAAAAACGAAAATTGGTATTTAGGTTTCCATTTTTTCTGACTTTGTCTTAATATAATTATCATAGTGTAATGTCAAAAAGATATTAATTTATTATACCAGTCCACTTTCGAAGATAAAAAACTCCAAAATTAATAAAGCTGTTTTATTAGGTTCGAAACGTCGGATTGAAATTCTGAGGCTCTCGGTGTTAATGGGATTGTAAAATTTAATGGTGCCAAAACTAGATTCCAAAATAGCGATTTTCGTTTTATCACGCCCGATCTCTTACCGTTTCTGAGCTTCCGATAGTGAACATTGAATTTGTAACATTCTGTATAAATATTTTTTCGAATGCACGTGCTAGGTAAATATTGATGGAAAATGACACGAATATGGTCCTTCCTGGGATTGGCGTATTGGTAGCGTGTCTGTTTAGCAACTCGATGGCTTAGGGTTCGATTCCTGGCTCGTCCTTTTGCTTTTATAAAACAATTTTATTGATGACGCTTTAGTTTTTTTTTTTTAATTATTAATGTATGATAATTTTGACTAAACTGGTTTTGATAAGGTCTTTTCTATATAAACTATACCAGTAGACAACATTACATAATTCAATTTTTACATATTTAATATATTGCCGGGAATTGAACCTAATGCAAGCACATTACTGTAGGACTAGGCTTGAATTAAGATCAAATTGCATTACCTACCTACTGTCACTAATTAATTTACATTTCACGTGTACTTTAGAAAACATGTTTTACACGGAACATTTATATATTTAATAGCACTTTAACCTACCAAAATTAAGATTTAAATTAACCAAAAGTTAATTCAATTTTAGTAACCGATGTAGTAAAATGTCTATAATGACATCTTTGCAGCTTTCAGTTCGGAAATTACTTAGCAATTCCTCTATTACGTATTTGACTCAAAAATATAGAGGAACATGGCTTTTACCGAAGAAAATAGCTAACCATCTTATTTGAAATCAAATCAAAACTCGTCTGAATGGTTGTGCATTTCCTGCTTTACCCATACCTGAGCGATAACATCGCTTTTTGAATCAGTAATTTGTATCGCCCTGCTAAGAAATAAATCGCGAAGATATGAGGCGTTACGCAAAAGCGTTATGTGCAACGATTTGCCATTCGAAAACCGTTACCGTTTTCAGGTTTAAGTGAATGATGCTATTAATTATTGTTGCTAACATAATATGAAGGGTTTACGCCATTTTAGAACGGAGCGGAAAAATCGGTTACCGCGCGTTTGACGAAGTTCATTGCACCTTCGAGGGAATGAATCGGTGAATAATTTAATTTAAATTAAATATAAAATTAACTCGATGATTTTATTCGAATAGTCATGATAATTATTACGTGTTTCAACTTAAACGGTTCTCATGTAAGTGCGACATCAGCACAGTTGATACTACGTGTCATAAGTTTACTCCATAGCCTTGCACGATTCATATCAATTGCCCCTCCAGGAATTTGTCTATTATTTTATATTCTCAAGTCTTGAATGAGTCGATGAATAATTTAATTTAAATTAAATATGAAATTTATTCTAATCCGCCGATTTTATTCGAATATTCATGCCACTTACATCGCTTATATTTTTATTACGTTTTGAAACTTGAGTGCGACATCGGCACAGTTGATATTCGGTGTCAGCAGTGTACTCGACAGCCTTGCCAGGTCACCTCAATTTCTTCCTCGACCAAACCGATGAATAATTTAATTTAAATTAAATAATAATTTACTCCAACTCGATGATTTTACTCGAATATTCATGTTAATTACGCCACCAGCATTTATATTGCGTTTTTAAACTCAAACGCCTCTCACGTAATTGCGACATCATCGGCACAGTTGATATTCAGCGTCAGCAGTTTACTCGTTATAGCCTTGCCAGGTTCACTTTAATTTATTTTTTGAATGAACCGATGAATAATTTAATTTAAATTGAATTAAAAAAAATATCTAACTCCATGATTTTACTCGAATATTCATGTTAATTACGCCCAGCAACATTAAAATCAAACGCCTTTCATGTAATTGCGACATCGGCACAGTTGATATTCAGGGTTAGCAGTTTACTCGTTATAGCTTTGCCGTGTTGACCTCAATTTCTGTGGTTGCTGTTGTTCGTTTCACTGTGGGCTTCGCATGTAGCATTTACCCAAATCGCGTGGGAGGCAAAGGGGATAGACCTGTTCAGTGACCGCCCCTCCTGCAACAATTTATTTCTTTCCAGCTGACTTCAAACTTTTCTTAAACCTTCCAAAAATAATCCCGATTCTCAATGTTATTATTCAATTCACTTTATACTTATACATGTTTTTACTATAAACAGACAGCACAACAGAGGTTAACACTCTTCTCGCTCCCTGACAACGGGAGGAGCATTCCACACACCGAAAGGTTGTCTAGGATTAAGAACACATAGGACTAAAAGAGAGGATTCTAATTAGATTGTTTCACTCAATTTTGATGCCTTTATCTTGTTAATTACATTTTTTCAAAACCCCAGGTTATTAATGTTATATTATGTCAATACTTAAAAGCTATTACTACCATATCTTTACAGTTTGATTCTATTGTGATTTAGATATTTATTAATTAAAATCATTGTTATTAATGTTTGCTAATAAAGACCTGACTGAAATGGGGCTAGGCACGTTGACTTTAATTAATTCTCTGTACAAGTCCTTATCCATAATGGGGCACACGAATAATATAAGCACCAGGTCAGATATCCCTGTGTTACATTCACAATCTGGGGATTCCAATAGCCCCAATCTAAAAAGATGAGCAGGAGTAAGACAATGACCTGATCTCATGCGAATAATAGTTCTTATGTGTCTTCTATCTACAAAGGTTATATTTTTATACCATGATGTAAATTCGAACTCCCCCTGAATAGAGGCATACCATACCCCTTTTTCCCTTGCAGATCGTTTCCACCAAGCCTTCCACTCACTTCGAGTTTTCCTTTTTATTGAAGGATATAGCTCTTCTTTGTCATACTTTATTTTTAGAGGTACATTCAGAATTCTACCCACATTTGCAAGTTTATCAGCCATTGTATTACCATGAATATTCGAATGACCCGGTATCCAGGCGAATATAACACTAGAGTTTAGTGATTCATTCATTTCTATCAACAGCTTTTTTGTATCATGAGCGATACAACTTAATTTAGATGAAATTATTGAGCAATTTTTTTTGAATTGCGCTTTTTGAGCCAGTGAGGATAACTATCTTATCAAACTTCCTTTTTTTACATAGTTGTAAAGCTTTATTGATTGCAAGAATTTCTGCCGTACCAATTTGAAGTTCATCCGGCAATCTTGGAGAAAAACCAAAGAAAATTCTATTCTTTGGAAAAACTTATATTTTTTGTTGGGCAGAAAACACCAAGACCAACCCTACCTGTTCCAATATCCTTTGACGCATCCGTATACATCCTTGTGAACCCAGCCGCCAATCCGTCAATCCTCTCCAAGAATTCCCTGTCACTCGTCAGACTTTCCTTAGTTAGTCCCAATTCAATAACAGGAATCGACTTAAGTTGATTATAGAAGCCATAAGCGAAGCATGGAAGCGTCTTTGCCCTCTCAATCAAATCCTCAAACTCTCTCAGATACCTATACGCGAGAACCGTGATAGGTATCTCCTTACCACGCCAGTACTTGTTAGTCTTATCACCTACAAAAAAACTCAACACTTGCAAATATATCCATATAGGATCGTTACTTAAAGCCATATTTTTTAAAACAAATCTCCTTGTCAATAACGTTCTTCTGAATTCCAAGGACATCTCTCCACATTCTGACAACAGCACGTTAGTTGGAGTAGATTTCATACAACCTGACACTATTCTCAGGGCCATAAACTGGAGACTATCCAGCTTCCTCTCTAACTACTTTGACATGGGACTAAACAACTGCTGCGGTCGGTACTACATATGAGATCGAATGATGCCCTTATATGTGATTGAGGATTACCGGGTCTGCACCCCACCAAGCTCGACTAATCGCCTGCATAACATTGAGACCTTTTTTAACTTTGATCTGAATATCAGAAACTTGCTTATTCCACTTCAGATTTGAGCTCAGAGCAATGCCCAGGTACTTGGTCTCCTGTACCCATGGGATAATATCATTATTGTAGATGACTGAAGGGAGTTGCACGTGACTTATCCCAGGTCTGAAGAGGACCGCTTTAGACTTTCGAGAAGACAGCGAAAATCTATAATCTATGAACCAATGGTTTAATTTTTCCAAAGATTCGTTTATCCTGTCCTTACCTGTACACATGAGAGTCATATCATCTGCATACTGTATCAAAGAAACCTGGTCTGGTACCAAGTCATGCAATTATTCTTGAGTGTGAATATTGAATAGTAAGGGGCTTAATGGGGAACCCTGGTTTAGACCCCTACTGGAAATTCCAGGACCACTAATTTTGCTATCATGTCCCTTGATGTACAATTTTTTACTAAACATTATATGAAATACCAGATTCATTAAATGTACAGAGATCCCTAACGAGGACATATTTTCATACAATTTGTAAATATTTACATTATCGTATGCCGCTGATATATCTAATAAAACTCCAACCGCAATCTGTCCCTTAGAGAAACCCACAAGAACTCTAGATGTAAGGTATGTAGGGCATTCTAAACTTTCTTTTCCCAACCTAAACCCAAACTGTAATTTAGGATATTTTTTCTCATTTTACAATCTCCACTCAATACGATTTTTTATCATCGTTTCCTTGATCGTTTCCAAAAGTTTAAGCAGGCACCATGAGAGAGCTATAGGCCTATAGTTCGACGCTATGTTTTTTATCCTTGTTAGGATTTGACAAGGGGCATATGAGAGTATCTCTCCATTCCTCAGGAGTATGACCTCCATCTAAGCACTCAGTATAGATCCCCAGCAGGGCCTTCTTTGCCCTGTCTGGAAGGAATTTAACACTCTTGAAAGGCAACGCCTAAGAAAGATTAGATGTCAGAGCGCATTGCCACCTGCCTACATGTTTACGAATCCGGGCGATCAATCTGCCCAGGTTTTCGCTTGCGTATGCTGCGGGGTTGTAAAAGCATCTGTTTGGGATACAGGCGACCTCGTTTGTAAACACGATTAGCTATTATGTAGATTGTAAACGTAGGCTTAAGGTGACCATGTATTAAATGTCCATAATATGACATATATATCATAGAATATGACACCAGATCCCTACCTGTCGCAGAATCTTTCCGACTTCTAAGCACAGATTCCAACTCAATCAACCGAAACAGCTCCACCGGTCCCTCCGGGGATTTCCGTTCAAAATTAGGATCAGCCTGATAAACAGTTAAATTTTCCAACAATTCACCAGCCACCTCTGGAGTTGGAAGTCTTGCCCTCAAATTATTCACAGAAGCATTAGAAAACTTCCTAACTGTCTTCCAGACACTCCTTAGAGGAGTGTTTCTGTTCAAAGAAGCACAACATTTACAGAAGGATTGTCGTTTTTTTATTATGCAGAAATCTCCTAAACTCTGCAGCAGCATGTTTTCTTTGAGATATTACCATATTACATTCCTCATCTCACCATAGAACCAAGGGATTTAAATCTTTTTTTTTGATACTGATTCCAATCAGCTCTCCTAAAACATCTCCTGGTGATGGCCTCACCTTGACCTGACTCATCTGACACTAAATACTTAATAGATGTGGAGAAATGATCGCTGTTGCCACAATCATCTGACACTTCCCAGGTTATCTTAGTACCCAACATTTGGCTGGCCAATGTAAGGTCTACAACTGATTTGTTTTAATTAGGGTTACATATTCTAGTGGGTGAACCATCATTTAACACAGATAGGAATAGGGAAGATAACGACTCACAAATAACTCTACCTTTTATGATTTTCTATAGAACTACCCCCTACAGGGTGATTAGCATTTAAATCCCCGACTATGAGTTTCTGGTCAGGAATTGATAATATAAGTCTTTTCCAGTGACCCTCCTCCAGCGGAGCATTTGGAGGAATATAAATGTTTGCAAGGTGAAAATTATTTTTCTGCAATTCAATAACCATTATCTGTACACTCTGATGAAGATAAGACGAGTTTATTTCAACTTCCGACACATCTATACAATTCCTAATTATAAAGGCAAGGCCTTCCTTGCCATCAGTCCGATCCTGTCTCTGAATATAATAACCAGCAGAACTAAACCTAATTTCTGGATTTAACCTAGTTTCACACAAGACTAAAATATCTGGACACTGTTCCTTTAAGAGAATTTGTAAATTTGCACGGTTTGCACTTAAACTTATAATCCATTGTATAATTTTGAGACTTCTTACCCTCGAATTTAGTAGCTCTATATAAATGATAAAGCATCTTTAATCCTATCTTTCATCCTATTCAACCTCGATTCCAGTGATTCAAAATTAAGAACAGGATCATTATCACCCAAAACAGACTGTAATTTTGCAATAACTTCCTTTAAAAAAACCCTTGGTGGGGTATCAGGTATACATAATGAAGAGCTCTCTCCCCAATCAATTGGATTGAAGGGGCTTCTGCTCGAAGAAGGAAATGAACAATTCAAATGATCGTTTTTATTATGTCCCGAGGATGGGGGGGAGTCGACGGTTTACGTTTTTTAGTCTAGTTGCTGTCTCACTGTAGGTTGGCAACTGAGCGTTTCTCAATACATCCTGAGAGAACCTAACATTATTTCCTAAGCAAGACCTTGAATTTTGGACTATCGGTTGAGGACTAAATTGCCTAATTTCCGGAAAATCTTTTTCCATATTCATAAAAAATGTCCTCGTTGTTTTAGGATAAACTAAGTTAACATCGAAAAAAGAACTAGAATTCATAGACATGTGTACTCTAATTTGGTTTTGCCTCAGAAATTCAGGACACTCCTTGTCCGTGGAGTTATGACTTGAACTATTGCAGTGATAGCATTTAATAGGAAAGGTGCATTCACTTTCGTGACTACCAGCACAGTTATTACATTTTGCTTTCCCTCGACATTGGAGCCTTAATATGACCGTAAAGAAGACAATTATAACATTGTTTAACCCTTATTATATATGGATATACATACTATCATCTCAAGACCATAGATTGATATAGATAGTTTTTGGGAGGCATTTCCCCTCAAAGGTAAAAAGACATGTTCCTGTTTTCACAAATTCCCTCTTTTCATTATCGCCTGTCACTGACTTATTGAACCTTTTGACCGCAATAATGTCTACCACGCTACTAGAAAACTTATGAATTTCTTCATTCCGATTCTACCTCCATTACGGGGCCCTAGCCCCGTGAAGTTGGGTTATGTTCCAAAAGATTAAATATATAAGACAAATTAATAGGCTAAATATAGTAATTGGATAATAAAATAACAATAAAGGATGGATCGGTTACTACTCGCAAAGGATATTGTTAGTACTCTTTACCCCTCGAAGAAAATTTTTCACGACACCACGTTTCCTCGGATGCTAGCGAAAAAAAAGACGTATTGGTATTTTAACTTTGTTATTTTTATTTCAATTTCTGTGGTTGGATCCTTGAACACATAAGATTAGTGAATCGAATAAACGGGTGGCTACCCTGCTTCGTACGATTGCAAGGTTGCCAAAATGTGAACTTCCACAGAACGTGGGGAATGTTATTGATTGTAGGCACTTTTCCTGGTCATGTGTGGATTTAATTAACAATAGAGAGTTAATTTTAGTGTAAAATAATTGCGTCCGACCATCTGTGTTTTAAAGCGTAAATAAGTGGCGGCATGATAATGGAAATTTCGTGAAACTACCGGGAACATATTGATGTATTGGCAACGCCGCAACCTAAATAGGTACCATCTTCCAAATTATAAGTATGCGTATTGCAATATCGATGTCATTCGACACGAGTGACTAAAAAACGGCTATTATTGGCGCCGTAATTTATTCTAGACGAACGTTGTAAACAATGTCGTTGCGTGCTCGCACCGTGCATTATTTATATCAATAATTTACCGCCTAAAAACAATAAAACTCCTTAAACAGCTCTTTATATGAAACAAGCGCATCCCGATACAAGGCCGATAAATAGATTTTCCTACATACCTAACTATACTCGCTACGCTTAGTACGCTTGAATTGTAAATTGCAAATTATTTAAATTAATATAAATAAATTAAGTCCAGAGTATGCTCTCAGCAACATCAATGGTTCTGATCATTTGTGACGTTTGATGTCATTTTTAATCTGGCGCAGTTCAGTGGCCAGAATAGACGTTCCCGAGACTCCGGTCACAGGCCTTCAGGTTGCGCGCGCATTACATTGTTGATAAACGCCATATCTTTATAGTCCAACCAATTGGTTGCAAGTGTTTCTGATACGGCGGCCCGGGCTCGATTCCAGTGGCAAGAGATGCTTTTTTTAAAGTTATGTTTGTAAAAACTCTTTTTTCTTGATTTTGGGCATGCCTTAGGTTAAATTCGTAAAGTGAAAATTAAATGCAAAACAACTCTGAAGGCCTGTGACCCGGTACATGCAACGTCTTGTGTGGGCAGCAGGCATGTGGAATATGAAAATAATGCTGCAGTTGTAGGAAGGAACATATCCTGGACTCAGCATCTTTTTACCATTTTAATTAAACGAGTCCGACTTAAATGGCACACCCTGTACTTGACTGAACAATTTTGCGAAGCCATTTTAACTTTTCGGAATCGATATAATAAAAGTGAAGAACTTGACCTCAAGTGAGTAAACGTTAAACGTGTTATTAGGTACCTACATGCGGTACCATTCAACTAATGTGGTTTCCCATAAAATTTTGTTTAGTTAGATTGTTTGGAACCACTTAACCTCTCATACCTAGAGTTGATTTATTGGCGAATAAAGTTGTTTGCATTGTCTGTTGACCTAGACTAGAAGATTGTTTAATTTATTTCTGTAATTTTAGCTTAACGAATTTGTTTTTTTTTGTTTGGTAATTTTGAATGTTCATTGTGCTTTCTTCTGCCTTCTGTTGATCGTTACTGTCTCGTAATTTATTTTCGGTAGGATAAAAATTGGCTTTCTGGCATAGTGAGATAAGCGTCTAGGTGCACCGGAATGAATTTCATTATTCATTGCCATATTGCGGCACTTCACGCTTGGGCATGCGTAATACGTGTAAAGTTCTTGGCATGCAAGGCTTCTAATATTTGATCAATTGCTTCCAGAGCCTGGTGGTCTAGTGCTTGTGAATCTTATGGCGCGAAGTGAAATAATAGTCAACGTTTCATAGGAATCATATGATATAAATGCGTGACGTGTCGCAATATGTCAATGAATAATGAAATCCATTCTGGTGTACCCAGCCTCTTGTATGGTGAGAGATGAATATGAAGGAAACTTAGCTGAATGATTTGATGGGATTAAATAGCGTGGGCCACTATTGCTAACTCTAAAACCGTAAGTGCTACGAGATCGATTAAATCAGATAAGAGTTGCCTTTTTTGGTGCCCATTCAAGATCCATTTACAGTGTTGTCAAGTTCCAATTAGTTTCTAAGATATAGGGTGATTTATGAAAAATACCTAAAATTATTTCGTCGATTATTACAAAAACTGTTAATTTTCGATACACAGTTAAAATTTGTTTTGTAAATTTTTCGAACTACAACATGGTGCCTTCAAATTTCACCTTCGGCGTTTCGTGTTCGGGCCACCATCATCAATTTAATTTTCTTAAATACGGACCTGGATTTATTATTTTAGATTTTAAAGGCTTCTGATGTTCCAAAACCAATGACGTATCGTACTTATTTAAAAAAATATCTTTTTCGCTTTTTATTTAATTCCTACCAAAATTCTCTTTTCTGTCTCTCTCTCTAACACATTATGTTCGTATGGAAAGTACCAATAATTATGTATTTTTCGAATAAGTGATATACGTCATTGGTTTTGCGACATTAGAAGCTCTGAAAATCTGAAACAAAAATATACAGGTCTGTATTTAAGAAAATTAAGTTGATGGTGGTGGCCCGAACACGAAACGCCGGAGGTAAAATTTGAAGGCGTCATGTTGTAGAGCGGAAAAAAATATAAATCTTTCGAGTTTAAACTGTGTTTCGAAAATGAACAGTTTTTGTAATAATTATTGACGAAATATTTATAGGCATTTTTCATAAATCACCCGGTATCTCAGAAACTAACAGGAATTTGACAACACTGTAAACGGATTTTAAATAGATATCAAAAAATTAACTTTTCTCTATTCTAACCGACCTCGTAGCACTTGTCGTTTCAGAGATAGTAATAGTGGCCCACGCTATTTAAGACACCCTGTATACTACGTTTTTACACTTCAGGCCTACCATCACAAATTTTGTGAAATTACAAAGTTAAGAGCCATAGAACTCGGCGAGCCGAGTTTGATATCACGACAATATATAATTTTCATATAATTTGCAAATGCATGTTAGATCGCCGACGCGCATCACTCATTTGGGAGGATCCCCCACATTTGAGCGCCGAAAAAAAGCCCCCAAAGTTCGAGTTTTGAGGTTAATTGACGTAGAACGGACAAAGTGCCTCTACTACTTTCCCAGGTGGAACGTGAAAATAATGAAAAGGGGAACGTGGAAATAATGGAATTTGAGTAATCCACCCCGAAGGCCTGGCACAGGGGTGCCAAAAGTTGCACATTTGAGCCGATTTTTGGTAGGGCTTGGGTTAGCACTTTTCCTTTTGTTGAGCCCCGTTCAGCAATCATCGCCACACGTGATAATATGTTTTGAATGGTGGGTAGTGGAATATATTTGTGGAAACACATGCAAGCTGCTGTATATCCACGATAATACGGCACTTCGAATTTTTTGTTTCACATTTCACCCATTCTTCTAAAACACACAAAAATATCCAAGCCTTTCTTCACTCAAGTGCGTAGTAGCTTAAACGAGGCGAAACTAACCAAAGCTAACCTAAACTAACCAAAGCTAACCCAAACTAACGAAGAAAGGCTTACGCAAGCTTTACGTCACGCAAGCCTAGGCGACACAATTTCGATTAGCTTTGGTTAGTTTGGGTTAGTTTCGTCTCGTTTAAGCCAGTATGCACTTGCTCGAAGCGCAAGCCTTTCTTCACGCAAGCCTACGCGAAACACTTTCGGTTAGCTTGGGATAGCTTTGGTTAGTTTGGGTTAGCTTTGGTTAGTTTGAGTTTCGTCTCGTTTAACGCAAATGCGTACTGGCTTAAACGAGACGAAACTAACCCAAACCAACCAAAGCTAACCTAAACTAAACAAAGCTAACCCTAACTAACCAAAACTAACCGAAATTGTGTCGCCTAGGCTTGCGTGAAGTAAGGCTTGCGCTCACGCAAGTGCGTAGTGGCTTAAACGAGACGACACTAACCCAAACTAACCAAAGCTAACCTAAACTAACCCAAACTAACTCAAAAAATGAAAATGACTTATTTCCGCAAGAAGTTTTTTTTGGGGTATTATGTTTGGAAAAATATCTAGAATGTAAAACGGAAACATGTTTTCATCTAACTGATTTCAGTTATTCTAGAATCGAAATAAACAAATATTTCTTACATAACTGATTTCAGCTAAGCAAAAGTTGATCCCATATCTTTTCAGTCTCAAACGTCTGGCAACTGTGTGCCTTCTTCAAAATATCTATTTCCATTGTGACTTGTGACATTTAACACTTTGACAGTAAAAAGGAGGATGCTGTGCTTAGCTTACAAATAAACTTTTATTTTGTTTCATGGGGCTATGGGCCGCCTTAAATTAGGACCGGGAGAAAACGGAAGCCTCTCGTTCTACGCAAATGTCTCCTGGTTAATATTTTCACCCGAGAATTGATTTTCAGGTGTGTATTGTCTATGTTTCTAGTGCTTTTGGGAAGTGGTGCTGAAAATTTGTGTCAAAACTCGAACTTTGGGGCCATTTTTTTCGGCTCAAATGTGGCGGATCCTCCGATTTTTTTGGCTTAATCTACTCTATAGGACACCCCCTTTCTAATGAAAATAAAAAAATCGCGAAATCGTAGATACCTATATGTCACAAGACCCCATTCTCATTTTATGCAAATTCGTGAAATCACGGCCCGTTCAACGATCGATTCTTGTCAGAGAACCTGAGGCGAGTTCGGTGCGGATGACGTGGAAGAGATGAAGATTTTATGGTTATCTCATAAAGGTAAAGAAGTTTCACTTAAAAAAAATGGTTTGTGCTATAGATCACACGATAGAAGTGAAAACTTGAATATTATGAAACATAAGTGTTTTTCTATTCTATTTTTTGAAATTATTTGCCTCAACTTACCTCGAAATCTCCTATAAAATTGGCAGAAACCGCTGCTTATTACTTGAATTCTCAGATTCTGGCCCATTTCCCCGACGTCAAATCATTTAAAATGAGATTTCAGGCAAAATAAACCTATTTATTATATGCGTCGATATGTTCAAAGTAAAATTATACCTCGAAATCTGCTATAAGAACTCATCGGAAAGGGCCTCTAATCATAAAAAAATATATATATTTTCCGATCCTGACCCATTTTTCCTGATCCAAACCACTTTCGTTGAGATTCTAGACAATTAAATCTACAAAAATCTACATATTTTAAACGAGAAAAGCGAGGTTAAATTGAACCATGCAGAAAATCCAAAGTTTCAATATTTCGGTAACTTTACAAGACCGAATAGATGGCTTTGCTTTTGCTTGCTTGACGTTTAGGCCATGTTAAAATATTGAAAATGTCCCATAATGCATCAAAAACAAAGCCATCTATTCAGACTTGTAAAATTGCCGAAATATTGAAACTTTGCATGGATGTTCTGCACGGTTCAATTTAACCTCGATTTTCTCATACCGAAAATCGTTATAGAACTTTTTTATTACGATTTCTTGAAAATATCGCTTTGGCTGGTAAAATCAAATAAAAAATCACCAATTCGGCATTTTCAATTGGATCGATGCGAATTTTTGTATATTCTGCTCATATTTCCCCTCTTTAACGTGCAGTAGTTTAGTTGCTCCAAATTAATTAGTTTTCTCGTAATAAAATATTGAAGTGGTGGCGTGTTCTCATTCATTAAAATTTTAAATTTTTTCGACCGATATCGTGTATCCAAGCAAACTTTTAAAATATCGCAAATTTGACGTAATAACTCGCAAAAACACCAAAAACAATTTACCTTCGGTGGCCCTAAAGTGTTGAAAAACGAACCAAATCCGAGATTTCCACTAGTCGAGTCTTTTTCGAGGAAAATAAGAATGAATCAATAAGTTTGTGGCAACTGAAATGGCTCTGCTCTCGCTTATCCGAATGAGCGTTACATATTCGAGCGTGGTGGCTCAGCCTGATTCACTTCCCAGGAGAAAGGGTGCTGAAAGAGTCTAAAGAAGTTTTCACTTCAAATTCTATTGTGTTCATATAATAATAATCATAATCATAGTTTATTGGTGCTAAACAAACAAATGTTACACAGGTCAAAAAAGTACAATAGTGTACAATAATCCATAATTAATTCTGACTCAAAAATCTACATCATTTCTTAAGTCAAATGTTTGTGAACCATAAAAAACTTAAAAATGCTAAAATATTTCATCAACCATTATAGAGTTTAAAATTATTTAAAATATATAAGTTATTAAAATGTACATGTTGAATTACAAATTACATTGGAAAATTACAAATACAAACAAAACATATAAAATAAAATCTTAATAAGTACCTACGTGTTAAAACAAAATAAAA
>MU184263.1:89728-115092 GCA_016904865.1 Pissodes strobi | reverse complement strand
TGCTACTGTTGCTAATATTTTTGGTGTGGCCACCTGTTGACTGTTTTGGAACTAAGTGAACAGCTGATTTCTTGTTAATGTTGGTAGGACTAATGCTCAAATGCGGGTGAAGGGGAGGGAATGTTTGTTGTTGTTTACCTTTGTATTTTTCAGGATTTACCATTGTTTCCCGATTTTTCCACACATAATCCACCTTTTCTTTTAGGAGACGGTATCTCTCTTCCAGACTTCTTAGTTTTTCTTGTAGATTATTAGCAATGATCAAATCTTTCTCTTCAGCTTTACCAGATTCATCGGCAATGGCAGCCGTCACGGAATGCGACGTTTGGTGGATACAAATTGCCGATTTTTTAGCAGCAGGTTGCCTCAAACAGGAAGGATGAAAGTTTTCGGTACATTTTACACATTGCATTGGGTTCTCGCAACTTTTTTTTTACAGTGAATACACACCGATTTACTATTTTTCGCACTTTTTCGGGGCTCTCTCAAATCATGCGTTGTTTCAGTCGTCGCCATCTTGCGTTATATGTATTTTAACAGACATGACTAAAATGTGCACTCTTGCTCGATACTTCCAACGGAACAATAAAACTAAAAACAAGAAAAACAAGAGGAAAGAAAAATAACCGAGAAGGGAAATATAAACGAAAAAGAAAATAGGATAAAAAAAAAGAAAATAAAAAGCAAAGAAAATATTTGAATTTTAGTTGCGCTTGTTCGGTTGTGGTATTTTTTTGTAGCTTTAATAATGGAAATTTGACAAACCTCTCTTATGTTCGTTTTTATGAAATTGGAGAACATAATTAATATATTTCATTTTAGTACATTTATCTTAGACATTATAAAAATATATTATTAAATAAGTCATCATCGTGTGTTATAGTATAAGGGCCACTATTTTGAACTCGCGATTATTCACTGACTAAATTAAACGGTATTTTGACTATCGTGCCACTATTAACGCCACACACTGACATTGACACATTCAAAACACTTGATTAATTTAATGAGTCATTAAAGTGACTAATAGAATATTTATAAAAAATCAAGAGTATCTGTATGGATTTTTTAAATATGCAAGTACATAACCCGAGGAAAAATCTAATAAAATCGACTCAAGTGGGTACCACCAATCATTCGCACGAAACGCTAATTATTATTTCTACATTTCTTAACAATAAACAGTCAATTACGATCGTTTTGCCGATTCGTTACGCCATATGTGTCGTTTTATGTCGCCAGGTGCTAAAATTAGTAGTAATATTAGCGTGCGTTTACTTAATTTTTTAGCCATTGTCACCGATTGATACGTATTTTTGCGTATTACACAATGTTTTGTTTCAGATCCTTGCCTCTACATCCTGAGGTTCGCCTCGAAACTCGAATTTGGCGCCAAAACGCAACAAGTCACGAACACGGCCTTGCGATTGGTCCAGAGGATGAAACGGGACAGCATACATTCCGGAAGGCGGCCATCTGGTTTATGTGGCGCAGGTACGACTCTTATTTTATAGTTCGAATTATTTTCTTTTTCGCGTCGGATTAATCATTTTTTTATATTTATTATTACTATTTCTTGTATATGTTTGTTTCTGTTTTAGCTTTGCTGATAGCCTCTCGCCTACACGAATTTAGTCGTTCGATAGGAGACATCGTTAAAGTGGTCAAAGTGCACGAATCTACAATGAGAAAAAGGTGAATCAATCAGAATATTTTTATATGGAACACACGATATATTATTGCATTTTTTTCATTTTAATAAAATATGCAAAATGTTTTACTTTCGGCAACTTTTATAGGAATACTTACCGAATAATTCTGATGATTAGTTACCATGAGACACCCTGTATATATTTTTGAATTTTCACTAGTACTTAATTAATATTCGACAATTGTGTACAATACTATTCACTAACCCTGTATATTATAATATTAATTAGCCCATGCTATCTTGCAATTTCAGTATTAAATCGGTCCCAATTTGTCTGCAATAATTTTGTAATATTTTTTTGCTATTTTCTAATTGCACAAGAGTACTTACTTCAATTCACAAATTCCAAAAATTATAACAACACAAAAAATACATAATACAAAATTTGCAAGAGTGCAGAAGCTAAGAGCAGATACAAAATTAAAATAAGAAATAAAAATTTAAAAAGAAAATAGACGCAAGCGGGAGAAGAAAAACAAATTTTGAAAAAAACGCTAACCAAAAACGTATAAATTGTGTGTTATTTTCGTTAATATATTGTTCATATTATACTGCTTTAATAAATTTGTTTTAGTACTTTATTCATAAAAATTCTCATGCACAAAATTCAGTTAATAATAAAATTTAATATGCAAAACCCACAAACAGCTACGAAATGAAAATAAGAAATAAGAGGAATATTAAAAACGAAATAAACGTAAAAGTGAGAACGAAAATAGCTTTTAAAAACACGCCAATTAAAAAGCTCTTAAATTGTCTATTGTTTTTGTTTTATATAAATTTTAATACATTTCTTCTAATACATTTTTAATAAAAGCGAAAAACCGATACAAAATGAAAATAAGAAATAAAATATCGAAAACAAAATAAATGCCAAAGTGAGAAGAAAAACGAATTTTGAAAAAAACGCGTTTAGAGGACTTTTAAAGTGTCTATTATTTTCGTAAATATATTATTTACATAGTTTGAATTTTTCGTCTAATACATTATTTATACAAATTCTCATGCACATGATTCAATTAATAATAAAATCTTAACTACAAAAACGAACAATATATACAAAATTAAAATAAGAAATAAAATATCAAAAAGAAAACAGACGTACAGGTCAGAAGAAAAACAAATTTTGAGGAAAAAAAAACGCCATTCTAGAACTTTTAAATTGTCTATTATTTTCGTCAATATATTGTTTTAATGTATTTCTTCTTATTTCATTATTCATAAAAGTTATCAAGCTCACGATTAAATTTATAATACAATCTTAAATACAAAAGCCAACGGTAGATATAAAATGAAAATAAGAAATAAAATATCAGTAATAAAACAACTGCAGAAGTGAGAAAGAAAACAAATTTTGAAGAAAAAAAAAACGCCATTCAAGAACTTTTAATTTTATTTATAATTTTGTTTTTTCTAATACATTATTCATAAAAACTCTCATATACACGATTCAATTAATAATAAAATTTAAAATACAAAAGCCAACAATAGATTCATTGAAAATAAATAATAAATAAAATATCAAAAAGAAAATAAACGCAAAGGTGAGGAGATAAACAAATTTTGAAGAAAAAAACGCATTCAAGAACTTTTAAATTGTCTATTCTTTTTGTAAATATATTATTTACATACAATTTTAATATATTTTTCTGAAATTATTCATGCAAATTATCATGCACACGATTCAATTAATAATAAAATCTAAAATACAAAACCCCAAAAAGGTACAAAATGAAAATAAGACATAAAATATTAAAAAAAAAGTAAACGCAAAAGTGATAAGAAAACTAAATTTTGAAGAAAAGAAACGGCATTCAAGAACTTTTAAATTGTCTATTATTTTCGTAAATATATTTTTACATGCCGTTTTTAAAAATGTCTTCTAATGCATTATTCATACAAATTCTCATGCAAACAAAAATCAGTTAATAAATTCTAAATGCAACACAGATATAAAATGAAAAGAAGAAAAAAAAAATAAATATCAAAAACGAAATAGACCCAAAAATGAGAACAAAAACGAATTTAAAAACACCAATTAAAATGTTTTAAATTTTCTATTGTACATATTGTTTACAAACAGTTTTAATACATTTCTTTCAATACATTGTTAATAAAAATTGGCATGCACAAAATTCAGTTAATAATAAAATCTAAATCACAAAAGGCAAAAACAGATACAAAATGAAAATACTAAATAAGATATCAAAAACAAAATAAACGTAAAAGTAAGAAGAAAAACAAATTTTGAAGAAATGTAAATATATCTTTTAAAGTATTTCCTCTAATACATTATTCATAATAACATCTCATGCACAAAATTCAGTTAATAAACTCTGATATGCAAAACACAAAAACAGATACAAAATGAAAAGAAGAAATAAAATAAATATCAAAAACGAAATAAATGCAAAAGTGAGATCAAAAACATATTTGAAAAAACGCCAATTAAAAACTTAAATTGTCTAATGTTTCCGTAAATATAGTGTTTATATACATACATAAATTTCTTCTAATATTAATAAATATTCTTATGCACAAAATTCAGTTAATAATAAAATCTAAAACACAAAAGCTAAAAACAGGTGCAAAATGAAAATAAAAATACGAAATAAAATATCAAAAACAAAATAAACACAAAAGATAGAATAAAAACAAATAAAAAAAACAAAAATAGGAAAATAAGAAATAAAATATTGAAAAAAAGTAAACGCAAAAGTGAGAAGAAAACTATTTTTTGAAGAAAAAAAAGGCATTCAAGAAATATATTTTTACATACAGTTTTAAAATATTTCTTCTCATACATCATTATTAAATTTATACAAGTTCTCATGCAAAAAAAAATCAATTAAGAAATTCTAATGTGCAAAACCCAAAAACAGATACAAAATGAAAGGAAGAAATAAAATAAATATTAAAAACGAAATAGACGCGCAAAAACGAATTTAAAAAACCCAATTTAAAAACCGTTTCAGTTGTTTATGTTCTTCGTAGATATATTGTTTACATACAGTTTTAATAAATTTGTTCTAATACATTTTTAATAATTGAATCTAAAACACCAAAGAGAAAGACAGGTAAAAATGAAAATATGAAATAAAATATCAAAAACAAAACAAACGCAAAAGTGGGAAGAAAAATAGTTTTCTAATTTTTGATATTAACTTTTATTTTCGTAAATATATTGTTTACGTAAATATCTCGAAAATTATACAAGATATTCAAAGAGTGTTTGATAGTTTTGAAAAGCTAATTTTTTAGGGAATTTAAAAATTACCAAATATACAGGGTGTCTCATTTAAAAAAAATAATTTATTGCCACACCTCGTATACGGAGGGTAACAAAAAAATCGTTATAGCATTAAAATTTGCTATAATTTATCAAGCAATTTTCAAATTTAAACCGACCATTTATCTTCAATAATAAGGAAGCTGCTGCGTGCAGTTATAAAAAACACCCATACAGTACCTACATAAATTTTTTATAATACGTAATTCATAAAATTTCTCATACACAAAATTCAGGTAATAATAATAAAATCTAAAATGTAAAGACGAAAAACAGATATAAAATTAAAATAAGAAATAAAATATATGAAAATCAGAATAAACGCAAAAGTGAGAACAAAAACAAAATAAAATCTAAACTGCAAATACGAGAAACAAATACAAAATGAAAATAAGAAATAAAATATCAAAATAAAAATAAACGCAAAAGTGAGAACAAAAACAAATTTTGAAAAAAAAGCCAATTAAAGTCTTTTTAATGTACAAAAAATACACAAAATTAAATAAGAAATAAAATTGATATCAAAAACAAAGTAAACGCAAAAGTGAGAGCAAAAACAAATTAAAAAAGAGCCAGTCAAAAACTTTTTAATATATCTATTGTTTTCGGAAATAAGTAGGTATATATTGTTTACATACAGTTTTAACATTTTTTCTAATGCATAAAAATTCTCATGCACAAAATTCAATTAAGAAATTCTAATATGCAAAACTCAAAAACAGATACAAAATGAAAAGAAGAAATAAAATAAATATCAAAAACGAAAGAAATGCAAAAGTGAGATCAAAAACATATTTGAAAAACGCCAATTAAAAATTAAATTATATAGTGTTTATATACATAAATTTCTTCTAATATTAATAAAAATTCTCATGCACAAAATTCAGTTGATAATAAAATCTAAAACACAAAGACTAAAAACAGGTGCAAAGTGAAAATACGAAATAAAATGTCAAAAACAAAATAAACACAAAAGTGAGAACAAAAACAATTTAAAAAAAAAACGTAATTAAAAATTTTGAAATAGTCTATTATTTTCCAATATGTTATTCATAAAAATTCTTCTGCACAAAATTCAGATAATACTAAAATCTAAAATGCAAAGACGAAAAACAGATACCTACAAAATGAAAATAAGACTTAAAATATCAAAGAGAAAATAACAGCAAAGGTGAGAAGAAAAAAAACGCATTCACGAACTTTTAAATTGTCTATTCTTTTTGTAAATATATTATTTACATACAATTTTAATATATTCTTCTAATAAATTATTCATAGAAATTCTCATGCACACGATTCAATTAATAATAAAATCTAAAATACAAAACCCAAAATTAGGAAAATAAGAAATAGAATATTAAAAAAAAGTAAACGCAACAGTGAAAAGAAAATTAAATTTTGAGGAAAAAAAGGCATTCAAGAAATATATTTTTACATACAGTTTTAAAATATTTCTTCTAATACAACATTTATACAAATTCTCATGCAAAATAATAAAGTTCTTTTTGTAAATATATTATTTACATACAATTTTAATATATTCTTCTAATAAATTATTCATAGAAATTCTCATGCACACGATTCTATTAATAATAAAATCTAAAATACAAAACCCAAAAATAGGAAAATAACAAATACGATATTAAACAAAAGTAAACGCAAAAGTGAGAAGAAAACTAAATTTTGAAGACAAAAAAGGCATTCAAGAAATATATTTTTACATACAATTTTAAAATATTTCTTCTAATACATCATTATTTATACAAATTCGCATGCAAAAAAAATCAATTAAGAAATTCTAAAATGCAAAACCCAAAAACAGATACAAAATGAAAAGAAGAAATAAAATAAATATCAAAAACGAAATAGACGTGCAAAAACGAATTTAAAAATCCCCAATTAAAAACCTTTTAAATTGTTTATGGTCTTTGTAGATATATTGTTTACATACAGTTTTAATAAATATTTTTCTAATACATTTTTAATAATTGAATCTAAAACACAAAAGGGAAAGACAGGAAAAATGAAAATATGAAATAAAATATCAAAAACAAAATAAACGCAAAAGTGGGAAGAAAAATAGTTTCCTAATTTTTGAAATTAACTTTTATTTTCGTAAATATATTGTTTTCGTAAAAATCTCGAAAAGTGTACAAGATATTCAAAGAGTGTTTGATAGTTTTGAAAAGCTAATTTTTTTAGGGAATTTAAAAATGAAAAAATATACAGGGTGTATTTAAAAAAAATTGAATTTATTGCCACACCTCGTATACAGAGGGTGACAAAAAAATCGTTACAACATTAAAATTTGCTATAATTTATCAAACAATTTTCAAATTTAAACCGACCATTTATCTTCAATAATAAGGAAGCTGCTGTGTGTTCCAGTTATAAAAAAACACCCATACAGTACATAAATTTTTTATAATACGTAATTCATAAAATTTCTCATACACAAAATTAAGGTAATAATAATAAAATCTAAAATGTAAAGACGAAAAACAGATATAAAATTAAAATAAGAAATAAAATATAAAAATCAGAATAAACGAAAAAGTGAGAACAAAAACAAAATAAAATCTAAACTGCAAATACGAGAAACAAATACAAAATGAAAATAAGAAATAAAATATCAAAATAAAAATAAACGCAAAAGTGAGAACAAAAACAAGTTTTGAAAAAAAAGCCAATTAAAGTCTTTTAAATGTACAAAAAATACACAAAATTAAATAAGAAATAAAATTGATATCAAAAACAAAGTAAACGCAAAAGTGAGAGCAAAATCAAATTAAAAAAGAGCTAGTCAAAAACTTTTTAATATAACTATTGTTTTCGGAAATAAGTAGGTTTTTTCTAATGCATAAAAATTCTCATGCACAAAATTCAATTAATAAATTCTGATATGCAAAACTCAAAAACAGATACAAAATGAAAAGAAGAAATAAAATAAATATCAAAAACGAAAGAAATGCAAAAGTGAAATCAAAAACATATTTGAAAAACGCCAATTAAAAATTAAATTATATAGTGTTTATATACATAAATTTCTTGTAATATTAATAAAAATTCTCATGCACAAAATTCAGTTAATAATAAAATCTAAAACACTAAGGCTAAAAACAGGTGCAAAGTGAAAATACGAAATAAAATGTCAAAAACAAAATAAACACAAAAGTGAGAACAAAAACAAATAAAAAAAACGTTAATTAACAATTTTGAAATAGTCTATTATTTTCCGATATGTTATTCATAAAAATTCTTCATGCACAAAATTCATATAATAATAAAATTTAAAATGCAAAGACGAAAAACAGATACCTACAAAATTAAAGAGAAAATAAACGCAAAGGTGAGAAGAAAAAAAAAATTAAGAAAAAAACGCATTTAAGAACTTTTAAATTGTCTATTCTTTTTGTAAATATATTATTTACATACAATTTTAATATATTCTTCTAATAAATTATTCATACAAATTCTCATGCACATGATTCAATTAATAATAAAATCTAAAATACAAAACCCAAAAATCGGAAAATAAGACATAAAATATTAAAAAAAGTAAACTTAAAAGTGAGAAGAAAACTAAATTTTGAAGAAAAAAAAAGGCATTCAAGAAATATATTTTTACATACAGTTTTAAAATATTTCTTCTAATACATCATTTATACAAATTCTCATGCAAAAAAAATCAATTAATAAATTCTAAAATGATGCAAAACCTAAAAACAGATACAAAATGAAAAGAAGAAATAAAATAAATATTAAAAACGAAATAGACGCGCAAAAACTAATTTAAAAAACTCAAATTAAAAACCTTTTAAAGTGTTTATGGTCTATATATTGTTTACATACAGTTTTAATAAATATTTTTCTAATACATTTTTAATAATAGAATCTAAAACACAAAAGGGAAAGACAGGGAAAATTAAAATATGAAATAAAATATCAAAAACAAAACAAACGCAACAGTGGGAAGAAAAATAGTTTCCTAATTTTTGAAATTAACTTTTATTTTCGTAAATATATTGTTTACGTAAATATCTCGAAAACTATACAAGATATTCAAAGAGTTTTGAAAAGCTAATTTTTTAGGGAATTTAAAAATTACAAAATATACAGGGTGTCTCATTAAAAAAAATAATTTATTGCCACGCCTCGTATACGGAGGGTAACAAAAAATTCGTTATAGCATTAAAATTTGCTATAATTTATCAAGCAATTTTCAAATTTAAACCGTCTATTCATCTTCAATAATAAGGAAGCTGCTGCGTGTTCCAGTTATAAAAAACACCCAAACAGTACATAATTTTTTTATAATACGTAATTCATAAAATTTCTCATATACAAAATTCAGGTAATAATAAAATTTAAAATGCAAAGACGAAAAACAGAAATAAAATTAAAATAAGAAATAAAATATAAAAATTAAAATAAACGCAAAACCGAGAACAAAAGCAAAATAAAATCTAAAATGCAAAGACGAGAAACAAATACAAAATGAAAATAAGAAATAAAATATCAAAATCAAAATAAACGAAAAAGTGAGAATAAAAACGAATTTTGAAAAAGAAACGCCTTTTAAAATATTTTAAATTTTCTAAAATTTAATTTTTGCCAATATGATATTTATAAAAATTCTCAGCACAAAATGTATATCATAATAAAATCTAAAATATAAAAGCGAAAAATACACAAAATGAAATGATATAAAATTAATATCAAAAACAACGTAAATGCAAAAGTGAGAACAAAAACAAATTAAAAAAGAGCCAGTCAAAAACTTTTTAAAATATCTATTGTTTTCGGAAATAAGTATATATTGTTTACATACAGTTTTAATACATTTTTCTAATGCATTATTTATAAAAATTCTCATGCACAAAATTCAAGTAATAATAAAATCTGAAATGCAAACACCAAAAACAGGTACAAAATGAAAATAAGAAATAAAATATCAAAATCAAAATAAACGCAAAAGTGAGAACAAAAACAAATTTTGAAAATAAAAACGCCAATAAAAAACCTTTTAAATTTTCTATTATTTTCTTTAATATATTGTTTGCATAAATTTTTAATAAATTTCGGCCAAGACGTTATTCATAAATGCACAAAATTCAGATAATACTTAATAAAATCTAAAATATAAAAGCGTAAAACCATACAAAATGAAAATAAAAATAATATCAAAACAAAATAAACGCAAAAGGGAGAACAAAAAAAATAAGAAAACGTCAATCAGAGGTATAATAAAAAGGAGAAATTATTAAAAGGAAGTTGTGTGAATCTTAAAAAGAAGCCTAAATAATTTTTTTATATATACAAGGTGACCCCAAAAAACACCAAAAGTTTTAATGGTCTGCAAGTTTTTTTAATTCAATCAATTGTTTAGGAAAACTGACAATTGAAAATTTGCAGTTTCTGTCACAAATATTTTAAAGCAAAAATAAATCAAGAACATCTCGTAAAAGAATATTTTCAATTTTCATGACCCCCCCCCCCCCCCCTGTATAATACAGATGCAAACCAAATATGTCCTTACAAAAGCCAAGAAAATGTGCTAACCGATATATACAACACCCAATTAACCATAAACCATGGATTTACAACTAATAGTTAATTCATGGCTTAACTAACGCTAACCGTCGGATGGTCTAGTGGTTAAGCCGCATGGTTTTGATTTGACGTACGTCAAATATTTAATCCAAATTCAAAATGTTTGCTCTAATACAAACCTTTTGTTGTCTGTTGTGGCCTTAACTACCAGGTTTGCTCCGGACTCCGCCACTAACATATTTAAAATAAAAGAAACAAACCATAGGCTAAGCTTTGGATTGTAAAAACCGACCTTAAGCACGGCTATTTTAAAAATATTTTACAGGGTCAGGTCATTTTTTACTGTGTTACTGATTATTGTGAAATCTCTATTGAAGTTAAAAGCTAATTTTAAATATGAATTATAAAATAATAGAGTGGTCTCTTAAGTTGGCACGCTTTCCTAAAACAAGAATGTTTATTTTAAGAGAAATGAGTAGGTATTTGCATGATGGCAGTTCACGCAAACCTTATTGAGAGTCAAGTGGAACCGTTTGCAATCTGCCTAAGAGATTTATGTTTCCTATATATACAGGCTGCTGCTGTTGTCTTAATGCAGCTGGAAACTGTAGATTACCTATGTTCACGAAATTGCTCAAATATAATATATGAATTATTGAATAAGGAGGGATGGATATATTAAAGTTTGTATTTTTAGACTAGTTGAATTTGGTGATACGCCTAGCAGCGCGTTGACGCTGGAAGAATTCATGACAGTGGACCTTGAGGAAGAGCAAGACCCGCCGTCTTTCAAGACTGCTAGAAAAAAAGACAAAGAACGTTTACTGAAGGTACTAACATTTCCACTAAAATGTTGGGTCAAAATTAGGGATGGCGTATCCGTTTTCCTAATGTAATTTTAGAAATTTTATATAAATTCTGAATATTTACTTACCCGCCCCATTAGTGCCTATCTATGGTTACGGCCACTCATGAAAAAGAAATCAGACAATTTCTTCATTTAAGCAATCATTTTTCTTTCAGTTAATGGAAGAAGAAGCAGATAACTTCAGTGACCTGCAGAAACAGATAGAGAACCAATTAGAACAAACGAGAAGTACAACTGTATTATCCAGTACGTTCCGTAATTACCTATATCTGATTTATGAGCATTTAGACATGTAGAAGTTGACTGAAAGCTTCACTCGAAGCTTAAACGTAACTCTTTTCCATTTATACTCACTTATATCATTGCATCCTTGTTTTTTAGAAAACCAGAGTAAATTAGAACAAACCGAAACTAAACAGTTTATTAAGGAATCCACTTTAGGAACTATCCATCAGATCATAGAAGAGTCTGAAGATGATCCGAGAGATAGATCGACCAAGGAACTCGGTAAGGCAATTACAACAAACACAAGCGCATTTTCCTTTCCAATCGCTCGTCCCGTTGATATAAGAAAAATATCAATGGTAACATTGAATTCTCGTCCCCAGCACTTTGAAAATTACTGAAAAGTTCGGTGATTGGTCTAAAAACTGTTTTTAAAGCTCTATTAACTTCCTAAAAGAAGACAGAGTGCGTTGCCACTAAATTCGGTAAAATGCAGAAAATATACTGGTAATAGTTTCGTTATTGCATACGAATATTGAGAAAACATTTAAATATGACATCACTTCTGAAGAGAATTATTAAGTTTGGCAGCATTACACACGAGATATCATCAGTCAATGTCATCTCTGTATTTATATTTATTATATGAAGCTACACTAATTTTCTTGAAACACTTTGGAAACACATTTTTGCCTTCAAAAAGTGTATTTTAGGTCTAACTATTTAATTGAATTTCCAACAAGCAGCGAATTAAAGCAAGACATAGGTAATTAGGTTATCTTCATTTAATCTGCTTCCATTCAACCACTCTACCACTCATTATAAGCCGTATTCGATTCACTACTTTGGATCGATTCAGATCGATCTAACTGAACTTTATTGAACTGATTCGTGTTCGATTGTAAAAATATCACTTTGCCCCCACTACCTAAAAAGTGATCCAGCTCACCTGTAAGTGAACCGAAAATGGACCGGGATCACTTAGATCGGTTCAGTAGTTCAGGTAAAAGATGGCATTTAAATGTCAATTGTCAATCGGCTTTTTTTTATTGTTTTCATAATTTCATTTGACCTTGGCTCACTGAACTGAAATATCAGTTCAGTTTCAGTTCATTTTGAACTGATCTCCAGTCTCAATCGAATACGACTATAATTGGTAAACATTTCACTTTTCGCATGGCCCTCCGCTCGCTTCGCTGGCTACGGGGGCTCAAGAAAAGGAAACTAATCAAGTGCTAACCAAAGCTAACCCAAGAGATACTCGAAATCAAGAAAAAAACTGTTTAGAAAAAAAAAATATTAAAAAAAGCAACAAGATTTGAACCCGGGCCGCTGAATCAAAACCTAACCATCTAGACCCCTCAACCACGAGGGCTCTTGCGACAAACTGATTGGATCGCGAAGACATGGCGCGAATGCAAAATTGGTGCGCGCGCACGCAGGAACGAAACTGATATTTACAATCTATCCGCAAATCACCTGTAGTGTTGGTGGCGTTGATTGAACACGTTTGACCATGCAAGACAATACTACCAAAACAACACAGTGTTGCCGTTTCAATACAATTGTACTGAATTCAGTACGAAACAATTATATTCCGTACTGTAGTACAACTTTTCGAAAAACCTCGAAATTCAGTACGAAATGCGAAAAGCAGAAAAAAAATGAAAATATGCAGCCTTTGGGTTACAAAACGTTATAATTATTGTTAATTGGGGTATTTTTGTGTGTTCATATTATACATGCGTCGCCATCGATTTATTATTTGTCGATATATTTATAATAAAGCCTGGCGCTAACAGAATTTAATTTAGTGGCGTTCTTAAAAGAGAAACCTCTGGTAAAGTTATTTTATGTCGTGGTCATTTCTTTGACCGTGCCACGTGTATTTTAGAAGAACTACTTTCCACGCGACACATTCAAACAAGCGAACATACTTTCCACGTTTCAGGTGGAAACAAAACACTTGAAGCTAACCCTAGCACGGCACCTAATGAGCCCAATCACGGTACCTAATAAGCCCAATGTATTATTTCACTTTACCCATGACCCTTCGCTGGCTACGGGGGCTCAAAGAACAGGAACTAACCCAAGGCATGCCCAAAATGAAGAAAAAAATACTTTTTACAAACATAACCTTAAAATGTTTTTGACTTCCGCTTCGTTCTCGGTCGAGTGAACACGTGTCGGGTATCGGCCCTTTCGTCTTCAGCTTCATATACATATATGGTCAGTTTGGGGGGCGTGTGAAGAGCGTTCGAGGACCGTTTTGATTCCCTGAGAAAGAATCGGACGTCCAGCCGGGGGTTTGAGCCCCGTGCATGTACAAGATTTAAATGTTTGTGAACGTCCAGCCGGTGGTGATCGAACTTTAAAACAAGCCGTGCATGTACAAGTTGGAGCCTCCAGGAGTACACACTCGACATACTGGAGGGTCTAAAAATAGTATCTCTGTCCACCAGGGTGTAACGAATTTGGAAGGGTCGCTCCAGTTCTTGCTAAGCCCGGCCAGGGGTCTTTAGTGGCTTAATTGCTCACGCAAAGGCCAACAGCGAGTACGACTCGCTGTTGGCCTCGCTACTACTATAACCTTATTTTTTTTAAACCGACGGGAATTGAACCCCGGGTCGCCATATTACAGGCCCAGCATCTAACCAAACCACTGAACCATCACAGCACTTCCAGACAATTCATTGCATCGCAAAGACATCGGTAAACTGAAGGCTCGTTAGGTGCCGTGCTAGTTCTAGTTTTAAATGAAATAAACTATCATTGTTTCTCCTTAAACAATGCTAATGTTCAAAGTGTAAAACTGTATCGCCTTTTATGGAATGTTCGTACACCTTTCAAATGGGAGCAAAATCAATAGAAATTAAATAATAACTTTTAATTTAAGTCTGAAATTAAGTAAAAATGTAACAGAATTCCAAAATATGACCGTTAGGGACTGTTGGGGAAACACCCCAACTTGTGTATAACTTTCGTTTTTCACCGTATAGTTTGATGATAACACCCTGTATGTCTGTAGTATGAATGAGCCATAATTAAACTCCGAATATATTTATTTAACCCCAGGTAAACAGAAAATTGTGCATTTAAAGCATTGTATTTTAGTTACTCCGTCCGAACCTGAATTGTCGGTTTAACAGTTTCCGTTATATGCAACATTCTCTAGAAAGCAAAATGTCATTCCGTCAAACAAATCGTTATTAATCGTTCTCAATTTAATATATCTTTGTCTCAGTCAGTGTTGTGTAAACAACGATATGTCAAAGAAAGAAGGAACATGCTTCTGCCCTCTCAAATGCATCCGCTCCGCGAAATTTCCCGCTTTATTTTCTCCCTTTCGCGCCCCGGTAGGAAAAATTAGATTTTAGTGCCTTACAAACAAACACTCAAACGTGATGCATCGGTCCAGTCACCGCCCTGCATCAAGTTGGCGCCAAAAACATCTGCCCAGTCGCAGCATATTGTTTGCACAGATATTTAGAGAATATCTGCTATAACTCTGTTCTCTTTGTCCAAGCTTGGACAAAGAACTCTTTTGGGCGTTTTAACGCATTTTCTCGGAGACAGAAACGGAATAGCGTCTCGTCTCACCTGTTGCTGTGGTTGAAGATAGAAAGTAAAATGGCGGTGGAAAATTTGAAGCTTGACAAATTGTTCCTGTAAAATTCAGATCAAAGGTTTGAAGTCAGATCCCTGTCCTAGTGAAGTTAAGTAGAGAAAATTGGAGATCAAGGTATTCTGTGAGAAAGAAAAAGTTGCTAGTTTTAAAACATAAAAGTTTATTACATTTTAAATTCAGTAAAGACAAAGTTTCAGTTTTAAATTAAATAAGTAATCAAGACGTTTCTAGTAGATATTTATAAATAAGTAACCTTTTGTATATTTAGCTTTATGTGTGAACGAATGAATGCGTGAAATTAGTTTTGAAATTGTATATATTTATCATATATAATGCAAATTAATCATTGCATTATTAAAGTACGTAATGCCGAAAATACCTGTTTCAATTCACAACCTATGTATAAAACCCCCACCACCCAATTTTGATACAGCCCACTAATTGCTGTGGTTAATTATACAATTAATTACCACCTCCACCTTTGTGGTCATAAATAATTTGTTTATCCCGACCAGGGACAAAGGTTTAGGTTGTGTTATTTAATATCGCGTAGAAATTGTTTTAAATTATTTGACCGTGCCACATGTATTTTAGAAAAGCTACTTTCCACGTGACACGTTCAAATAAGCGAAAATAGTTTCCACGTTTTGCATTCAAAATGCAAAATTATCTCGTGATTTATTGAATGTTCAAAAAATCGTACAGCTTTCATTAGAAATTAGATAGCCTATACGTGTAACTCTTAATATGGCTTATAAGGGGGTTTGTAGGCCAATACTTCATGTTGAAAGAATTACCTAATAGTACACCAATGGAGTAGCGTCTTCCGACAGCGATCTGTTTTGAACTTTTCTGTTCGATTCCAGGACGCGACCCGGTTGGCCGAATCGGCAGATTTATCCATGTATTCGCGGTACACTGAATTGCTTCCAACGGTCTGGTAGGTCAGTGGTTAGATAGTGGTGCGAAGGTTGCTGGTTCGATCCCCGTCAGTGCCAAGCTATGTCTTTAATTTTTTTTAGGTTATGTTTGCAAAACGTTTTTTTTTCTTGATTTTGGGTATGCCTTGGGTTAGTTTGGGTTACTTTTATTTGGTTGCGCCCGAAGCGAGCAGAGGACCTTGCGAAATAACTGAATTATTGCCGACATTCGGCCAAGGTCGCCAAAGATCACCAGAAAAGTTCAAAACGGACGGCTGTCTGAAGACGCTAGCGAATGTAAGCACTGTACCCTACAAGGAATAGTGCAAAATCTGGTATCGTGCAATGCTTAAAAAAATTGAGCGAGTCTACTAGTACTCGTACACTGATGTGTAAACATATTCCATATCGACAGAAAATCTAATGCCACCTTAGGCCGCGTGACGCCTGAATATAGGCAACCACTTATTTGGAATTGGTTGCCTATATTCTGGCGTTAGAACACGTTTTACACTAACGGCTGCAAAACACATTCCCGTCACAGATACCGCCTGACGTGCGTTGTTTAATGTTTACATTTGTATCGTTTGCATTAGAATGTCTAATATTACACTCCACGAATAGCCCTCCGCTCGCTATAGGGGCGCAACGAACAAAAACTAACCCAAGGCATGCCCAAAATCAAGAAAAAAACTTTTTACAAATATAACCTCAATAAAGTAAAAGATACACTTGTAACCAATTCATTGCATCGTAAAGACATAGGTAAAATAGGAACGCAATCTAACGAAAACACCCGATGCCTTCGACAAGTCGGGAATGTATTTTGCAAGCTGTCTTTATCCGCTAGTTGTTTTACAAGGGAGCGCTGAAGTAGACTGCGCATGGTTATGATGTCACATCCGGGTTTCATACTTGCGTCCATTTTCCCGAGATTTATCCTCATACGGCCGCGTAAGATGTTTACACATCAAAAACAAATAGAAATCTACGTAATTACATTATTTGGTACTTTGATGTTTTGTAGCGCAATACTAGTTGTCCGCCAACTGTATACTACTTTTCATAGCCGTAAGAAATTTCTTTAGCAAATGGTGTTTTTCTTTTTGTTTATGGTTATTCTCAGGAGTGGGTTGTTTCAATTATTAACAGTCATTTTTTTGTGGACGCCAGAGTTCCTAGAGATAATGCGAACTGAATATGAATACTTAAATATAAATAAATATAAATATATCAGAAAATTGCCCTCACAATCCGCAATGTCTCACAGACCTCTATCTGGCGACAAATTAAAGAGGCAAATTCTAAAACAATGAGTATATTAATTATATAATTAAATGAGAATACAAATATGATTTATGAAATTATTTGAGATGAATAAATTGACTTAATAATGAAAATTAAAATTAAGTGAAAAAATTTAAAAGAAATATGAAATGTTACAATACAAGATTGGTCTTTACAATATGTTTATCTTCTGATTGGCTAAGCTTGGTCCAATTATTCTGTAACCATGCGATCGTATTGGGACCTCTACTGGAACCGTTTCTGCCTATTCCCAAGTTAGTATCTGTTGGGTTTATCGAGGACTTATTTGGTTCACGAAGTATTGGTTCCCTCAGAGTGGTTCAGTACAACAAGTGGACGAACACCTGCTGCTTGACAAGCAAGATGTTTTCTTCGCTAATCCAGAGGTGTAACATGCAATAGGAAATAAACTATTCTTAGACCAATGTATATCGCTAATTAAGTAATATGCAAGGAAATATCATGTGAACATCAGTGACAATGTTAAACATATGATGAAGCAATCTACAAATTAAAATTTTACTAGTAAAAGCAGATATAATCAGAAACTGAAATTATTATGTTGAGTTGAGCAGACAATGAACAAAAATTATAAATAATTACTGTTATTCAAGATTTCCTTTTCTCTACTTTAAAATATAAAATTCAAAAGAAAATGATGATTAAAATATAAAATTCAAAAGAAAATAATGGAATGACGTTCAAATTCAGTGACTCGGTAAAATTTAAATAAAAGGTAACTTTCAATTTGATAATAAATAGAGAAGTAGAGGTACAACCTCTAACAATAAGGCTTATGACTCCAAATAAGTAAGTACTATTACTTTTACTTAGGCCCTTGGCACATAAACAAAAACTGAGCGCAATTATTACGCTTCAATTTAATTAAAGATAAGGATAATATAATCACTACCTCGCATCCGAGATAGAAATTTAGATAAAAGATAAACCAGATAAATTTACATATGTGAGATTAACCTCTCATAAATGCAAAATAATGTCGGTACATCAGGATTGAGACTAGACAGGGTGAATGCTAATAGTTATATTATGCTTGATGTAATAAATAAATTGAAAATTTAATTAAATGAACCTGAAAAGAAAAAAAGATGAAAACCAGCAATACTATGAGGGAAAATTCGAAGAAATTCTACTGAAAATTCAATTTACTACCTTTGCAGGACTATATAGAATTTACCCCGAGATTTAACCCAAATAATACTGTTCAATTTGAATGAAAATACGTAAAAAAAATATGCGTGACCACTGAACGATAAAATAATTACGATCTCCCTAAATTTGGACTAAGCCTCTTTTAAATTACATGAATTTGATTAATGAGAACCGTAAATATTCACCAATAAATCGGTAATATTTCCCAAAAGGTCACGACAATAATTAAAAAATATTGAAGATGTAAGCTAATTAAAACTGGAATATAAAAATGCTAAATTCTTGCTTTAGTCAAATAGGACTAAGCGAATCATAAACAAATATTAATTATGTATTTAAAAGTGAAAGAATTAGTTAAAAATATTGCAAGATGAATTAAATATTTCAAGATTAACAAATCAGCACTCACCCGGTCGATGCCTCAACACAAGATGATCACCCCGTATTCAAACTTCAAGACGTTGGACAAAATTATGTTTGCCGATATTTTATTGGCTAATTTATAACATGTGATCAACACTAGAAACCACGTAGCGCAAAGTCATAAAAATACTCCATATTAAATATAGTAGATAATCTATAGTAAAATAAATTCACGATTTGTAGGTACTAAATAGGGTACTAGCACTCTTAAAATCGCTATCCGCACGAAATAAACCCATTCGTGAATAGATGTCACTGGCGACTTAAATATTAAATATCGAGAATAATTTGCAATTGAATGTATAAATTTAGTGTAGCGGAATAAGCATTTATTCCATTACAGTTTGTATTAATACATTTTGTTATATTTTTGTGGTCAATGCTCGATCGTGCATATTATTTTTAGGGCCGAACATCGAAAGCATAGGACTGCCATCGTCCCTCGACGATACTACGAACGCCCCTCAACCCCAAAACGTGGAGGTCAAGATCGATATGAATTTTGACGATATCGACGATGACGAGCTGGACTCTTATATCATGACAGATGCCGAATTCAAGGTGAAAAACGAACTCTGGCACGAAATTAATTGCGATTATTTGCAAAAGCAAAAGGGTACGTATCATTACACGTTCAAAGAATTTCCACGTGTCGCAAATTCTAACACTGTTGCCATTTTTAGATAATAGATGTTTTGTCGGATAATTTCCCATTTTTTATTTAGTGTTTACACTATTTTTATTGTTAGAGAAAGAAGAGCAATTAAAGAAAGAACGAGAAGAAGGCAAACCGGAGAAGAAACCCCGAAAAAGACAGACGAAAAGGTCGCGGATGGGTCCCGCGAATTCGGCAGGAGAGGCGATCGAGAAAATAATCCAAGAAAAGAAGATTTCGACGAAAATTAACTACGAAGTACTGAAAAATTTGAAAAACGTGCCCGTATCGAGCGACGTCAAAGAAGATAGTTCGCCGACTACTTCGGAATCCACAAAAAAGTAAGTATTATTTGACTACCTTGACTAGGTTCCTCAGTCGAAGTAGGTGGAGCCCTACCTGACCTAAAAAGGGTCGCTATTTATGGCCCTAAAAGAACAATTTCTGCTCTAATCTGCTGCTTCATGTCGACATATAGTAATTTATTGTGTATTCTCCAGACGGCGGTTATCTGTAGGCATGACCGAAATCGACCAACCATCGGCTAAGAAGCCGGCCAGAGCAAGAAAACTCATAGATGTGGGTTTGCCGTTCCTCGAAACTACACCTTCAATACCGTCTAAAACCGAGGTTAAGGAGGAACTCAAGCAGAAGCAAGAACATTCCAAGTTGGAACATGGTAGGTAACTTCGGATTGTAGACGTTCATTATTCCTACAATTGTTTTAATTTGTTTCTAGCGTCGGAAGAAGAGGAAGACGAAGAGGACTTCTACGATGAACAAGAGAAACCGGACGAGTCCGCCAAGGAGATGGGCGTGTTGCAGATGTTGAAACAACATCACGAAGACGAAGTTGGTGGGGACGAATACGGATATGACGACTACGGTTATGAGGAAGACTATTGAATCAAGATAAAAAAAAAAGGATATTATGATTGTTGGGTATGTGTAGCCAGATAATCTCAAATATTATAGCATATTCGGAAATGTTTTTCACAGCGCACAACCTCAATTATACCACCGCGCAAAGCAGGTGCAAAGATCATTTATTTGTCTATACATGCACGGGTCAGGTATAGTACCCGTAGCGAATATTGGGAATGACCAAAACTAATATTAGAATATTTTTTATTTTATGATTTTCTTCATTTCAAGCTTTGAATGGCTTTATTCTGCCATGAATGAATTTTGAACACAATGTCCTTCATTAAGCCATGTATCGTCCAAGTAAAAAAAAAACGTTTTTCCCTTCGTTTCTGTATTTTCGAATAATTTTGAAAAATGTTATTTTGGCCACCACTGTAGATTAGTACCGATTTTCGTGTTTGCTCCTTCCGTGTGAAATTCTTGTTTCCAGTAAATTCTCGTCTTGTTTCACGGGACTTAAAACTTTGCCTATGGTTGGGAACTTCTTATTACGTCGTTAACGAACAACAAGAAGAGCATCGGTCCAATGTGTGAACCCTAAGGGACTCCAGATGTTATGCAAATTTCGCATGAAGGACGTCCACAAAGCACCACACGTTGACGACGCTCAGAGAAGTAGGAACCAAATGGCTAAGTAGCTACCCGTGACTCCAATCCGTGAGAGTTTCGTAATCAGGAGCGGATGACAAACATTATCAAATGCCTTAGATAGATCGGTGTAAATGGAGTCAACCTGATATCCTGCCTCGATTGAGGAAACTAAAAGATTTTGATATGGTAGTTGAACGTCATTTGTAAAAACCATGCTGCTCAGAAACGATATGATATTCCGCGGTAGTTGGCAATGTCGCTTCTGTCTCCAGATTTAAAAACAGATTGAAGATTGGAGAACTTCCACACTGCAGGAAAATAGCACAATCAATTGACCTCTGAAAGATCTTTCGGAATGATAAGCAATTTTTCAACAAAAGTGTGGGGATCCCATCCGGACCCGCCCTCTTGGAAGCATTGAGCTCTTTCAACCTCTCAGTGACCTTCCCGACATCAAAGCTGTTCGAGGACAAAGTAGTAGCAAACTCAACAGACTTGATGTGTGTTAAGTCAACTTCATTGTAGTCGGAATATGACGACTGAAAGTGTGAGGCAAATGCCTCAGCTATCTCTTGAGAGCTCTCAAGAACTCAGCGGTTGTAAGATTAGATTTTGAAGTGCTTGATGTTTTCAGGGATTAGATGTTCTGTATTCGTAATATATAAGAGGTAGCACATATTAGTTCGAATTTTAACCTCACGACGAACAGCAGAGAAAGCATCATAGTCGGTACCAAGACCAGAATTCTTGACTTGAATCTTTTATAAAGTCTGTTCTTCCGAGAAATGCATTTATAAAACCCACCATCAAACCATTTAGAATATTTCTCGGTCGCAACACACTTCCTTGAAGAAATTAACGGAAGTTCTTCAGGCCACGGGCACATTCCGGGAGCCAATAGAAGATAGGCCACGTAACCGAAATACATCAAATCAGTGCTATAGATGTGGCAGAACTGGGCATTTCAAAAAAGAAGTTGGAACTGTACAAAAAGGAGTTGGAAATATACAAAAAGAAATGAAGAATCTACAAGCAGAAGTTACCAGACTAAAAAAAATCGAGGATCGACCGAGAGGGTATTCGCCACAGGACAACATATTAAAGCTCCAACCTATGATGGTCAGGACAATGTACAAAAGACAATTTGAAGCCGCTGCTGTTGCCAACGGTTGGAATAATGAAGAAATGGCTACGTCACTAGTGGTAGCGCTTCGTGAATCTGCCCTGGAACTACTGCAGACCATTCCCATCAGCCAACAAGAGAAATATGACCTACTTGTAGCTGTCCTGGAGAGACGATTTGGAGACCCACACAGAAGACAACTGTATCAGGCAAAAGTAAAGTCCCGACATCAGAAGTCTGGTGAAAACCTGCAAGAGTTTGAGGCAGACGTTAGACATCTCATTCAATTGGCCTACCCGAGAGCAACGAAATAATTTCAAGAGGAACTTGCTACCCAATATTTCATGGATGGTATCAGAGATCCAGAAACTCAAAAAATGCTACGTCTAGCCAAATTTGATAACAGCAGTGAAGCTTTGGGCAGAGCCCTAGAAATCGAGGCGGCCTGTAACATCTCCAAGCTAAAAATCAGGGCCGTATCCATCTAGGAAGAAAAGCCGGCAAACAGCTGTGAATTAACTAAGATGGGCGAAATTTTGAAGAAATTAACGGAAGTTCCTCAGGCCACGGGGAGATTTCGGGAACCAATGGAAGATAGGCCACGTAACCGAAATACCTCAAGTCAGTGCTATAGATGTGGCAGGACTGATGGGCATTTCAAAAGAGACTGCCGGTCTAGATCTCCATCCAGAGACGCTAGGGCCTCAAATTCAAATCAGGAAAACTTCAATTAGTCAACATTGCAGGGTGGGTGTTGGCTAAAGAAGATAAAGCCGCCAGGATAATCTCCATAAAAAGTCTAGGAAAAAACGCCGACAGTCTAACTATTAAAGGAAATATTAACAGAAAAGCCATTACAATTACCGTTGACACTGGTGCGGCGGTATCTTTGGTAAGGTCCAACAGAGTAAATAGAGTAGAAGTCCAATCCATATCGAAGAATGTAGTTTTACGTACGGTTACCGGTGAGACTGCTGAAGTAATTGGAGAAATGGATTTTGAACTTCAACTGGGACGAATTAAATTACACCACAAAGTGTTAGTAGCCGACATAGAAGACGAATTTATTTTTGAGATGGATCCTATCAGTCAATATGGATTATCTCTTAACACTTCTAAGTTTGGCACCGAAGAGTTCATCCTTACCAAAATAGATGATGACACACCGACTAAAGTAGTGGCGGCAAGTACTGTCAGAATAAGTGGAAATACCGAGCAGCTAATTTTTGGGAAATTGGAGAAGAATTTTGAAGGCTGCATCGGACTTATCCAACACAAACATCTCGTAGGCAAAACACTAGTCAAAACTGACGGCGAAATACCGATAAGGATAGCAAATATTTCATCCAATTCCATCAAAATCAATAAAGGACATGTAATAGCCACTTGCAAGCCGGTGCAGTGGGTAACCAGTTGCGAACCGCGGTCAGAAGTAACACCCTCAACATCACCTAAGGAAGTCTTAGAACATTTCCAGAAGTCGTGGCATCATCTGTCTTCCGAAGAACTGAAGAAAGCTACACAATTTATCAAAGAGCAGAGTACAGCCTTTGAAAAGAAAAATGGCAATACTGGAAGAACGAACATCATAAAACATAAAATCGACACTGGGAGTTCTCTCCCCATACGGCAGCATCCTCGGAGGTTACCAGTGATAAAGCAACAAGAGGTTGCCACATTAGTGGATAAAATGCTTGACGATGGAATTATTGAAGAGTCGTCAAGCCCATGTCTTCTTCTGTTGTCTTAGTCACCAAGAAGGAAGGGACTGCCAGATTCTGCGTGGACTATAGAAGGCTCAATGATGTCACCAAGAAGGATAGCTATCCACTTCCCAGAATTGATGACACGTTGACGACACTAGCATGATCTCATTGGTTTTCAACACTCGACTTAAAGAGCGGCTACTGGCAAGTAGGCATTGACGAACAAGATAAAGAAAAGACTGCCTTTTGTACCGGGAGTGGTTTATATCAGTTTAGAGTTATGCCCTTCGGACTATGCAATGTCCCCGCTACTTTTGAGCGTCTTATGGAAATTGTTCTACGAGGCCTTACTTGGAAGACATGCCTGGTTTATCTTGATGATATAATGGTAATGGGAAAAACTTTAGAAGAGCACCTACAAAACCTGCATGAAGTTTTTACTAGGATCAAGAATGCTCAGCTCTTACTGAATCCAAAGAAATGTTTTCTTTTCCAACAAAAAGTTGAATTTCTCGGGCATGCCGTGTCATCAGAGGGAATTCAAACTGATCAACGAAAGATTATAGCAATCAAAGACTAGCCTCGCCCTCACGTTTAACACGGAGCTTCCTTGGATTACATACTTATTATAGAAGATTTGTCGAAGGATTTGCAAATATAGCTGCACCTTTGAGTATTTCCATCAATATCTGTATGGACAAGAATTTCTAATAAGGACTGATCATGCAGCACTTAAATGGCTTTTGGATATGAAGCAGCCTGAAGCTAGGTAGCCAGATGGCTTGGAAAGTTACAATAAAATAACTTTGTAACTTTAAGCACAGGGCAGGGAGACTGCATAATAATGCAGATGCTTTATCCAAAAGGATATGCGAGGGTAATTGTAAGCATTGCCAAAGAATAGATCAACGAAAAGGAATTACTCCCATTAGGCAAATGAAATTTGAAGTTGATCAGCAGTGGACGACAGAGCAACTTAAAAAGGATCAGCTTGAGGATAGTGAAATAACACTATTGCTAAAAGCTAAAGAAGAACATCAACCAAGACCAAGCTGGAGAGAGATTTCAACTAAAGGATTTGCTTTTAAAACTGTGTGGGCTTAGTGGGAAAATGGACTTCTTAAACGAGCCTGGAAAAGCGTCGATGGAAAAGTAGTGAAGACATAGTTAGTGGTACTAAGGAAGAAGATATCGGAAGTCCTGGAAGAAGTTCATATTGGAAAGTCTGGTGCTCATCTCGGAGTGAACAAAACGATTGACAAGA